>CAJQZM010037558.1:0-22183 GCA_907164665.1 Colias nastes | reverse complement strand
TAGTGCGTGGAGTGGCTGCTTTTGTATGTAAGGTGTCACCAAACTCAACAAGTGTTCAAATTGTTCTGCACCTACTCTAATTAATTCATTAAAACTCCCGGTTCAAGCACGCTTAGTATTTGCATATTTGAAAGCTTTTCACGTAACCGCAAATACTCTTTCACCCAGATCTTTCTCTTCTTTCTTTTTTTAATATTTGTTATTGCGACAACGCTTGCTACTGCTACAGCAACTTTTTGAAGTTTCGATACTGACGACGGCATAATGTAAAATGCAACAATACGTATATCTCTCTAGACATTCGCGTATAAACTGAGTTAGGGCCCAATTCGCAGAGAAGTGTAATAAGCGCCACACTAACTAGGGTACACGCCCACCCTGGATGCAGGGCCCTTCATATCGGGTAGTGTAATAAGCCTTTAATATCTGGATAATTAAAATTTTTGTTTGGTCTTGTTGACCTAAAGAAAGGCAAAAAAAAATGTTCGTTATTAGCAATTCAATGCTTTGAGTTTCGTCATTCGTAATTATTTATTAGGTACTAGCTTTCCGCCCGCGGCTTCGCCCGCGTTTTCAAAGAAATACGCACGTAGTTCCCGTACCCGTGGGATTTCCGGGATAAAACCTATCCAAGTTGTGTTAATCCAAGTTACCTTCTATATGTGTGCTAAATTTCATTGTAATCGGTTCAGTAGTATTTGCGTGAAAGAGTAACAAACATACACATCCATCCTCACAAACTTTCGCATTTATTTTATTTAATATTAGTAGGATAGGATAGGATAGTAGAAAGTAGGATAGGATTAGTAGGATTAATTATTTTATTATATATTGATTAAAAAGGTCTTAGGTATATTTTCACCTAGTTAATTGGACACGCGAAATGTAATGCAATAATACCTAATGAGTATGTAGTACTCTTAATTATAAATACATATGGATGTGGTAAATTATGGTGAATTTTCTTTTAGCTCAGTGTATGCGTTAGTACTCATACCATACTCATACTAATAAAATAATTTTTATTGGGTATTAGCTTGGTATTAGTATCATTTTCTTGTCATCAATACCTATGTAAATCAGTAGTTGACAACAGTACAGGTAATATCAAGAAATATTTTATAGAAGATGAGGTAAACGGTACTTCAGACAAAAATTTATAAAAATAAGTATTTCATAAATCCCAGCTATCTATCAATGTGCTTTATAAGCTTTCGTAATGGGCTTTTTAGCGGCAGATTGAAACAACTCTCAAGCACGACCCATTTTCATAGACACATTCATTGAAATCAGGGCATCATAGTAGCGTAGCTATAACTAAGACTTCTTGTAAGTTTCTTGACTGCGCAGTAGATATATAAAATTGGTAAGAAACTTATAAAAACCGTCAAATGAATCACATTTGGCTGATCGGTTTCGAATTATGTTATTACTTAATATTCTAAGTAGTTACTATCAAAATAAGCTACGAGAATTTTCTCATAAAAACTATCTTACAACACTAGTTCTAAGTAACTATCGAAGTACCTAGTACATAACGACTTTGTCGTAGGTAGGTACCTAAGTTGTGTAGTAAAACAAATTTATAAATCATTGATATTCAATGTAATGAGCAAGTGTATTAAACATATCCTAGTGTAAAACTTCTCTCATCTCTGCATAACCATAAATTCATGTCTATAGAAAAATATTATTTTCATTATGTAGAAACACGTATCTCCACCATTGAAAGTGATTGAAAGCATGACGTCAGCTACATTCATAGATGCATAAATCTTGCTATGACTCATCTCATTCTTTTATAAAAATAACTCTACCACTATGGGTACCGATTTAAATTTTATTTTGTGCTTGACATCGATGTGGTGAACAGTGTTTAATACTAGTGATGAACGTTCATATCCAAATCACCTACCTATTTGGCGTTCTCTTTGTTTTTACAACCCACAAAGAGGAGCCATAAATATATCAGTAACCTAGCTTAGTAAAAAAAAACAGCTTCAATAAATAATTAATGAACAGTGCACATTGATTCAAGTTTTGTCATTACTGCAAATGCAGCAGGAAAAATCAGTATAATGCAAAGTTATTTTTGCTGATTTTTTGTACAACTTGAGTTAGTAAAATATCTGATTATTTACTTAAAATACCTATCCAAAACACCTAAATAAAATAAAATACCTCCAGCAAAAATTTGACTCCAAAATAATGAGCTTATTAGTTATTACTTATTTGGTGCTTGTATTTACTATCTAATTACTGCGTGTTTAAGAACAAACAGGTTCATAATATTTTTATGCATATAGTCCAGGATCCTTCGCCCATTTTTGCAAGTGATTACTATCAAGCTAATTTTCCGTGAGTACCTAGCTTTATTTTGATGAGACGCCCAATAATTTCCTGTACGAAACTCTCGATTGTGGTAGCTAACAGAGGTAACAAGGATAAAATATTTTGATTTGATGGTTCTCAAATATTTATAACGCAATTTGTAGGACAATATGTCTGTTGAATTATATAAATATTAACTAAGTGAAAACAAAAAAATCAGCTGGTTAGTAATCATTTATGATGACCTCGTTATCGATACACATTGGAAAGAGGGGACTCTTTTATCAAACAATAGATTTTGTAGGACAAATATTTTTTCGAATAATTTAGATAAATTATCTTGAGATTGAAAAAAAAAATTCAGTTAGTAATAAATATTTGAGAACCATCAAATCAAAACATTTTATCCTTGTTACCTCTGTTAGCTACCACAATCGAGAGTTTCGTACAGGAAATTATTGGGCGTCTCATCAAAATAAAGCTACTCACGAAAAATTAGCTTGATAGTAATCACTTGCAAAAATGGGCGATGGATCCTGAACTAATAGAAATATATTAATAAATAAAAAACGATTCTAATCTATACTAAGTAATATAATATAATAAAGCTGAAGAGTTTGTTGTTTGTTTAAACGCGCTAATCTCGGGAACTACGGTCAGATTTGAAAAATTCTTTCGGTGTTAGATATTGAGGAAGGCTAAAGGCACTGGGGGTAAAACCGCAGGGCACAGCTAGTAAATAACAATTTCAACATAGACGACAAATTGGTAAAAAACGACATGGTGGGAAACGATGAAAGTGAATAGACACGAGTAAAAACTGATAGATGCGAACGGCCTCCCAAGTTTCTAACTCAACATTTTCACTATCATTGAGAAATTCTAAGTACCTAGTTAGTTATAAGATTAATTTGTAACTTGTAACTAATTAGGTAATATGCACTAAACATTTACGATCATAAATATTATTAACACCACAAATCAGTACACCTTTACTTATGTATTTTAAACTAAGGATATACCTATTTACTTAAATGAATAAAATTACAAATTAATTATTGGTCTAGCTCTAGGCTTAAGAATATTATGAGAGTAAGCGTGAAAAAATATTTTTTCTAGGTTTAGGTGAGTAGGTAGTTATATAAATAAATTCCAAATAAAGTAGATAGGATACTTATGTAAAATGCAGAAAAATACCTAGTAGTTAGGTACAAGCTTTACAATTAATGATTACCTAACTACAACAGGTACAGACAGATAGACTGCTCTTAGCTCTAGGTTGTGCCTTGTGCATATTATGTTAAAATAGATATAATATACATAACAATACAGAACAAATTAGTTTAACAAATATTAATGTCATAGATTTCTGTTGAAGGATTATTGTTTGACCTTCGTTTTATGATTAGCATCTTGTGGCGTAACATAGGTAGGTACCTAATGATGCGCATACGCAAATTCATACATAGAAGACAGCTATTAAAAGTAGGTACAGTAAACATTGACGTGTTACCTTGAAAATAAATTGTTTTTAAGGAAAGATACCAGTGTTTTGTTATTCACTTTTGAAGGACCAAGTGCAACCAAGTGAAACTATTATCTTATCAAAAATTGCATGTTATTGTCCTATCAGGTTGTTATCATAAGGTTTAACATTCACACGAATCCAATTTCCTATTGATAAAGTTTCGTAATACGTGTTATATTAAGCTGATCATAATGTGTTTCGTAAACAATTTTCATGGTTCGCTCTATTCTCAAGTGGTTAGGGCGAGATAGGGCAGTCAGCGACTTGAATTACGGTTACACCCTTCCTATACTGACGTCACTTATTTTTATTTATAATTGTAAATTGTATATTAGGTAAGTATATACAATTTATAAAAAATATACGTAAAAAAATTCGGCAAATGTTTAATATAGGTAGAGTGAGATCACTCTACCTCTCATCCACGATGTTTATTTTCAGTTTTCCTACTTTTAGTACTCAGCGGCCTTCTTTTATAATTAAATTTAATTTCACCTTTTATATTCATGTGCAGAGTTTATAAATTGATTTTAATAGTAATGAATATTTGCCAAATTTTTCGCACTATCGCACCACCTTGATATAGGAATGATTTCATTAAATCTGAGATGAATTTTGGTGACACCTTCTTTTTCGCTTGATGTAAAAGATTTAGTTTATCACAAGTTTATAAAATGTACAAATAAATGCCATAAAAAATTCCAAACTCACATATAAATTTGTATTCTCTTATGATGAGGTCACACGCACTAACTCCGATGTGTAGCACACGGTGGTTTCTATTCACGGCTCAACCGACACTGTTTTGTTGACAAGCGACCATTGAGCGCTTTGCAAACTGAGCATGCGTATTCTATGACGCTTCCTCCGCTTCCTACTTCCCAGATTTGGGGCTCATCTTTGTAATGAAAACCCTCTTTTACACTATTGTTTCTAGAACACACTCAGTGAATGGCTAAGTGGCTGCATACATAACGTGTGGTTCTTGTTACTAGGAGCGATGTGTTAAAAAAGTCGTATAAATCATTTTCAGCACTATCTTCCCAGTTTCACAGTACCCTGTTATTTAATATCAACTTTTACGTTTACTAAATAAAAGAGTAGAGCAAGCTTTGTGTATTGATGATTTTTTTGTGTATTGCTATGTAGTAACTACCTAGATAGGTAGAGGCAAATTTTCGATCATGTAATTAAAAAAATAAGTTCTTTTTTTATAGGTCTATGTACATAAGTATAAAGTATCTACCTAATAAAATAACAAAAAAAAATTGTAAATTTTATTTAATGGTTATTAGTAGGTAAAATTACCAAAACCTACTTTATTATTTATCTATTATTCAATACGCGGCTTATCTACCTATTAGCTGTAAAAAATTATCGCGTACTTATACTCACGTAAATTAGAATTTATTTATATTTTATGTACACATTATCATTTATGACTAAACAAAAGAAAAATATTTTGATAATTCCTAAATGTAAGCATCGCACGATTGACTCAACATTCAATGAACGGTCATGTATCAAGCATGTAAAAAGATTGTACTGTAGGTACCTGTAATTGTGGCTAGGTGGCACCTCAATAGAAGGCATCTCACTTCAAACGTACCAAGTATAGCCCTGGTGGTATTTGCTTAATTAAATAAAACGATGTAACCAACTAGGTATGTAACATAATAGACTTTTTATCAATATATTCTGAACTAGCGGTCCGCCCCGGCTTCGCCCGTGGTACATATTTCGCAATAAAAGGTAGCCTATGTTCTTTCTCAGGGTCTAAAGATTTTCTGTGCCAAATTTCATCAAAATCGGTCCAGTAGTTTATGCGTGAAAACCATACATACATACATACATAATTACAAACCTTTCCTTTTTATAATATTAGTATAGATATAGATGAAGTAGAATAACTATATTAAAAATTAACAATATTACTAACTAATTATTAATTTTTAAATTTTTAGTTTTTCTAAACTACATAACTATGTGTTTATAACTACATAACTACCTATATACTATAGCTATACTAATATTATAAAGCTGAAGAGTTTGTTTGTTTGTTTGTTTGAACGCGCTAATCTCGGGAACTACTGGTCCGATTTGAAAAATTATTTCGGTGTTAGATAGCTCATTTATCGAGGAAGGCTATAGACCATCACGCTACGACCAACAGGAGTGGAGCCACGGGGGTGAAACCGCGCGGAGCAGCTAGTATAATATAAAATTCTCGTGTCACAATGAATTGACATGAGTAATTCGGCTTTCTCGTTCTCCTTCGAGCGATTTTCATGAAATTTTGTGTGCCTATTGAAGATATGAGAATCGGCCAACGTCTTTTTTCATACCCCTAAATGATAAGAGTAAGGCAGAACAACGTTTGCCGGGACAGCTTTGTACGTATATAAAGTAGCAACTAGCAAGTCGGGGCAATTATTTTTGAGATTGAGTACTAACCTACCAAACAATTAATAATTTTACACATGCACAAACACCCAGAATCCAGATACACTTTTTCTATCACATAGAACCTAGCCATTATTTGGTTATTTTGACAGACTAGCTGCGCCGCGGTTTGGTTTCACCCGCGCTCGTGAGTTAGTTTTAGAAAAAAAATAGCTTTAATTATTAATTTGATATATAACTAAAAGGATTACCTACGTTATGAAAGTAAGTATACATATATGATAATTTTTAAGAATCTTTATATAAATTGTCGTGATGTAGAATGTAGAGGTAGGTACATACTTTTATTTAAAAAGCAACTTTACGAAATTGTTTCCCAAATTTTGATAGGCAACCTGGTAGATAATAGATATCTATTCTCCTAGTAATAAATATACATAAAATTTAGGTTTTAGCAAAAAAACTATGAACGCACTAATCCCGCTGCCGGATCTTAGACTATAACCAACAAAGTTAATTTAATTCGTATAGGACTGTGGTGGAGTATCGTGTGACGTGTTCATTGTGGTTAAAGCCACAATATACAGATACATACAGTAAGGAAACTTCATACAAAATGTTCGAAATGGCTCCCCCCCCATCAAGCGTGTTTACGAGGGTATTGAGGGGGATCGATAGTAGCGGGTGACACATCCACAGATTTTGAATGACAAAGATACATAGTACTTATAGAAAAAAGTTTAAAGTGATGTCAATTCACATTAAATAAATATCGATTGTTTCAGTTTGTAGCCCTTTCAATAAATATATTTGTAAATACCGTATCTGACTACAAGTTAAAAGAGACTATTTTTTAATTTCTATAGATATGGCAGCATGAGTTTTAAATAATGTTGACATATTTCCACCAAAATGATAGCTACAAATAGTCACTATTAGGAGTCCAGTCTGTTTAAAGATCGCATCTATTTTTTACGCAATCTAGAAGAGCACAAAAATCTAAAAAAATGGAAACCTTAAAAAAATCTTGTTTAAATTTATGTGCATAATTACGTAAATATTAGGGAAGAAAAAGATAGATATTATAATTATTGTATTTTTATCGATACGTGACTTTACCACTTTGTCAAGCACTAAGCCTGTTAAACTATTTTCTTTTTCATCCTAAAACAAAAAGGTGGAGGTTCTATGCTCGTATAATAATAATTTTAATTTATTTTTGCATATTTTGTGTTTTTTAATTTAATTTAATTTATCGTTTTAAAAATAATTTAGTAGGTATACCTACATACAAGTATTGTAAATTCTGGTTTAAAAGAATTATTGAATATATGTATAATACAAATATCAAGCATCCATACTAATATTATGCGAAAGTAACTCTGTCTGTCTGTCTGTTACTCAATCACGCCTTAACTACTGAACCAATTTGCATGAAATTTGGTATATAGATATTTTGATACCCGAGAAAGGACATAGGCTACTTTTTACCCCGGGAAATAGGATAGGTTTTATCCCGGAAATCCCACGGGAACGGGAACTATGCGGGTTTTTCTTTGACTGCGCGGGCGAAGCTGCGGGTGGAAAGCTAGTTATAAATAATTTAGGTACATTAAAAAGCCTTTGGCGTCCATAACAAAACAAACTTTCGAAATATAGCACTGATAAAAACGTATTTACCAAGGTGTATTAATTCGGATTGTTTCTTCTTGTAAATTCATATTATTTAGGCTACACCATTTTTTTATTTTAACGGGTTTTTATCTCAAAATTACCACAAAATCAACTGTGAAAAAAAAGCAAACAGAAATATACAGGCCGAATTGATAACCTCCTCCTTTATTTTTGAAGTCGGTTAAATATCAAAAAGGTAACAGCCCTATAGCTATAATAGTGCTTATGTCATAATTTCATCGCAGGGGCTTAGTTTCCTAACTGTATGTACGTAGTATATATCTGTCAACTGTGTTATAGCTGAGAAATATAAACCGAAACTGACATGAATATAATAAACAGTAATTTACTAGCGAGCTTTGTTATTTGCAGACCATTTAATATTACGTGGGTAGTTTTTATAAAAGAAAACAAAATATTATAATAAACGATGCTTTTATTAATTTTATTGATTTTTCCAAGAACAATTGATTTCAATGACCCATTAAGACTTTTAAATGTATTTAAGCGGTAGCACTTATTTTACAATCATACAAAAATAGTAATAATCTCACCCAAAAAAAGTTACTGACGTACCTATTACGCTCTACTTAGGTGTTCACACCTTCATTAAAATACAGATTATATTTGAACACTTATAAAAGCATTTTAAAGCTTTTTATCCACAATTTGGATAAAATATTACTAATTTATTTAAAACTAGCAATACATATAACTGAATGAACCTTTTTTATTACTTTTGATAGATTTTCTGCTATGCTGTTTTTATCAAATAGGAGTCAAGATATAGAAGTACAGATATAACTAATTAAGTTTGTTTTGTTTCAAGTACAGATAATTATACTTAAGAATATAAACAGCAGTAGCTAATACAAATAACTTTCTTGTTATGCAAGTCTAAAAGCACATCTACACATTATTTCCTATTTTAATTCATTATAAACTCTTATCAATATATATTATATAGTAATACTTATTGTCAATGACCTCATAATTATGTAAAAAAATATGTACTTTTTTTAAAATATAACAAAATGTACCTAACCAAGTAACTATGTACTTACTAATTTTTTTTTTTACAATATTAAATGATGTGTGTACTTGTTCAAAGGAAAGAACAAATAGATGGTGTGTTATGAAATGGTTTCAATGAGAGTTCAAAATAAAACCTTTGGTCTTAATCACACAGTAACAATGGCAATATAATTGCATAAAATAAATACAAATTACAAATATTGTGTATCACAAAGTTTGTACAATTGACCTATGACTATGCTTAAAGCATTTTACTATTAAACAAATTGCACTATGACACTAAGTTCAGTAGACTACCTAGTTTAGGCAGTACTACATCAGGCAAAGGTTCCTTTCTTTCGCTCCTCATTTTTTCCAAATCCTTTGTGGAAGTGACTCCTGTTAACACAAGCAGTGTTTGAAAACCGCACCTCACACCAAATTCAATGTCAGTGTTACATCTGAAATAGTATTATAGGTTTAAAATTTTTGCTAGCTAGCATCCATCATTTTATTTTGTTTGGAATAAGTTATCCATAATAATTAATTTAGTAATACTTATATCATTCACATGACGTGTTGTATAATATTAAAGAAGGATGATGAAAGACAAAGTATTTTATCTTATTACAAAATTAAACAAAGACACCAATGTTGTGATAAAAAACATGAGTATGATGAAATAGTTAAACATAATAATCAAGATAAAATAATTTTAAAGTAAGTAATCATTCTAAATTAATTTTTGAAGTAAACTTACAAATAATAAGGAATCGGTACTTTTAAGGAATGAAATGACATAGACTTACCTATCACCAATCATCAAAGTTCTTGCAGGGTCCAGTCCAAAGGACTCTAAAAACTTGCGCACATAATCATTTGGTTTTCCCAGCACCAAAGCCTTCCTTTCTGAACATGTTTCAACTGCTCTCACCAATGTGCCTGTACCGGGTACAATAATTGTACTGGATTTCGGAAACCTTTCATCTGTGTTTGTAGCCACAAAAAGGCATTCTTCATTTGCCAGGTATGATGCAGCCTTCATAAACTTGGGATAGCTAACATGCTCATCAAAACCAACCACAACTGCACCCACTTCGGGATCTAAATCTGAATTTGTCATGGATTTAAAGTCTGGTTTTACATGATCTGGCTGAAATAAAATGATGAAGATATTACTAATATTAGTAATTACTTTGCTCATTCAAAAAAGCATTAGGTAAATAATTTATTGAACACCTACTCCAATTCCTATGTGCCGAATTCCAACAGCTTTCAATTCATCACCAATACCATTTGATCCAATAAGATAAACCTTCTTTTTGAATCCAATACCTTTTAAATAATGAGCTACTAAATAGGCTGTTGACAAAATTTCTTCCTGAAATACAAAGTCATGTTATCTATACTTATAATAAATCTGTAGAGAGGCCAATTCTGTACATGAAATATATTTAAAAAAAAACTATGAAGGGGTGATAAGGGATCGCTACTGATGCCAAAAATGCAATCAGTAAAATTTTTGTCTGTCTGTCTGTCTGTCTGTCTGTCTGTATATTCGTTATAGAAACAAAAACTACACGACGGATTTTAACGAAATTTGGCACAATTATTCTTCATACTCCTGGGCAGGTTATAATATACTTTTTATTACGCTACGATCAATATGAGCAGAGCAGTGAAGGGAAATATTGGGAAAACGGGAGAAGTTACTCCATTTTTTAAGCTTCCGTCGCGTGTGCAGCCTTAATGGTTAAAGCTACATAGAAATCATGTACGACACAAATGTTCTTAAATTATTATTATTATATAAAAATAAATTCCTAGGCAGCATATTATGTCTATCTTTTAAAATTGACTCACAATAACACGTGAAACTTCAATAGCTTAGCAATTCGGAGCTTTCTGATTATATTTGTCTACTCTTACGTTTACAACACTCTCACTCATCCCTAATTAAAAAAAGTTAACATTATTACCTATTCAATAAAAAAAGAATCATGTAAATCGGTGTAGAAACACCAAAGTTATACATGAAATACGCTATAAGTCATCGCGCGTGAATACAGAATCATGCCATAAGGATTATTTTTGTGTATCAGTTGCCGCGTTCGACGCGCTTCGCGAAAAAGGCGGCGGGTCCGCACCCGTTTCGCGTTGTCACGGCATCACGTGTGAACGGCTGAACCACAGGCTGAACCGATTTCGATAATTCTTTTTTTATTATATTCCTTGAAGTACGAGGATGGTTCTTATGTAGAGAAAACGTAAATATGTACCACGGGCGAAGCCGGGGCGGACCGCTAGTATTTCATATAAATTCAATATGTTGTTGTTAAGTTTTTAATCAATAAAGTGTATGTTATACTTTACCGGTTCAGCAACAAAACCCAATTCTTGAGCTTTGATAGCAAAATCAGCTCTAATTTTTGTAGAATTATTAGTCACATAGAATACTCTCTTCCCAATTTTCCTAAAATAATTCATTACATCAGCTGATCCAGGTATGGCATTATTGTTTATCCATAGCACACCTGCAATCAAAATGTTAAATGATATTAAATAAATTAATAATGTAGTAGTAATATATATACATAGAATAATGATAATATTTCAAAGTTTATATTTAGCAACAAACTGGGTATTTAGCACTCACCATCACAATCTGACAGAACAGTGTCAAATGAATTCAGGAACTCTTGAATTTTATCCTTAGATGCCTCCTCAAGATTGAATACAGCCGATTTGAACATCCTTTTATTTTGTAGGACAGCGTTTTCTTTTATCTTATTCCAACAATGAAACCTACTATTATTACAAATGTTATTGGCTTTTAAGACTCTATTCATGAAGCGGCAGATCATTTTAAATATAAAACCAACTCATTTACAATTTTTTTCTGCTACAGCGAAAGCAATTGTAAATTTAAGACACTTTATGGATTCAAATTACTGACTATGAAATGGATAGGTGTAGTTTAAATATATATTTTTTACAATCACCCTATAGAGTTGATTACTTGATTGATATGATATTAAATATATATGCACCTATCTCGTTATACTCATTAGTAATGTATATAAGCTTTAACCAGCTATTTATCAGCACAGTTTTATTGTACTCTGTAACGAGTAAGATATTAAAATATATTATTTAGATGTTACTTACTGAAGTAAGTCCTAAATCCTAATCACAAACGTATCGGTTACGGAACGGAACGTCAAAAATGCCTAAAACGTCAAATTTGACCTTTTTTGACATTGACCAAAGATATAGAATAGAATAGAATAGAAAACACTTTCCCCGTTTTCCAATTACAGCACTAGAGCGCATTATGCGGCATAATCTTGGGCATAATGCTTAACGTTGAATGTTTCAACTACAGCAACGCTTCGCACAATCGAGCACTCTTAAAAGTAATGCGCGTGAATTGATGCGTGCAATCGATTTATCGTTAGTAATATTATTAATTGTTGAAAAAAACTCTATGAATATTTTAAGCTATTGCATAGCTTCTATCGCGGGCCTTGAGCGCGGGGACCGAATCGAGAAATTCCGTAACGAAAAAACCTCACGCTCCCCACTCCGACGGGCTCGGAGGTGTGGCTTGAAGGCATGCTATGCAACAGCTTTACCGCGGCAGTCCCCGAGTGCCATACGTCTTTTTTTTTTTTTTTTCAACACTGAACTTAGCGCAACCTGCTGGTGCATTTGAAAACTAATTCACGTTCCAATTAAGCATCAGCATAAGGGTCAACTCACACCAAAAGAGCGGCGAAGCGCAGCGCAGCGCAGCGCAGCGCGGCGAAGCGCGGAGTAGCGGAGACCCGCGACTTCTCGAGCATTCCAGCGACTTCTCGAGCAGTCGCGGGAATCCGCGCGCCTTCCCGCGATGAATTCACGGGTCGCTCTTTGCGCAGTTCGAATGCTCGCGCGCACAGACGCGTGCGGGGAGCGGGCGCGAGGGGCGGGGATATTGCCAGCGGCCGCTCGCGAATGCTCGAACATTCTCGGGAATTCCCGCGACTTCTCGCGCAGTCGCACGGCTCCGTTAATGGAATTCCACGGAATTCCACGGAATTCCAGCGGCGCCGCGGGCATCCGCGCGACTCGTTCGAGCTTCTCATGCGATAATAAGTATTATAGTAATGAAAATAAAGTTAAAATTCATATGACACGGAAACTGCGCTCCGCTTCGCCGCGCTTCGCCGCTCTTTTGGTGTGAGTTGACCCTAATTCGGCATTGTGCGCCACTGAGTCGCATAAGGGTCAACTCACACCAAAAGAGCGGCGAAGCGCAGCGAAGCGGAGCGCAGTTTCAGTGCCATATGAATTTTAACTTTATTTTCATTACTATAATACCTATTATCGCATGAGAAACTCGAACGAGTCGCGCGGATGCCCGCGGCGCCGCAGGAATTCCGCGGAATTCCATAAACGGAGCCGTGCGACTGCGTGAGAAGTCGCGGGAATTCCCGAGAATGTTCGAGCATTCGCGAGCGGCCGCTGGCAATATCCCGCCCCACGCGCCCGCTCCCCGCACGCGTCTGTGCGCGCGAGCATTCGAACTGCGCATATGAGCGACCCGTGAATTCATCGCGGGAAGGCGCGCGGATTCCCGCGACTGCTCGAGAAGTCGCTGGAATGCTCGAGAAGTCGCGGGTCTCCGTGACTCCGCGCTTCGCTGCGCTTCGCCGCTCTTTTGGTGTGAGTTGACCCTTATGCTCTGTAATTGGAAAACAGCCTATATCTCCGAGCACTTTATTGTACAATGCACACAAAAAATAACATTTACAGATAGGTAACTTAAATGTACAATTTGGCGGCCTTATCGCTTTAAAGCTACCTATGCTAAGATAATAAGCTAATAGCTAAGGTATGCTACAGAACAGACATAAAACTGCTTACAGCGGGTCCACATTGCACAAACCCTTGCTGTGCAAACTGAGCAGCTACAATATGATTTGAAGTATGAAGCGCTTAGCGTTTGTAGCGATACTATTGGTTATAAAATTTACAAACAAATTCCTCGCTAGTGTACATCCTCGCACATGATTGGAGGAAAAGGACCCTTAGTTCCATATAATTTTTATTAATAGATAGAAGACATTCATTCTCGTAGACACGCATTCTCGTACCGCATATATTTTCCTCGCACAGCTTTGCTGAAAATCGCCAGCCATTTTTACAGCACAGCTAGATAGATATCCTCGCACATTATTATTAATAATAAATAAAATAAATTAATCTTATTAATATATTTTAATAGGTGTTCACCCACATGTTCACCACAGTGTTCACGGTGTTAAACTGTGGTGTTAAAGCACCCTTAATCTGTGGAAATGTTGACCTCCGAATAAAAACTTAAATCTCATGTGTCATTTGTGTCAAATACATGTCAAATGACGTGTTGTTTACAAATTTTGCAATAAGTTTAAAAAAAAAATAAAAATAAAATTCATAATAATATAAAATGAATAGAATACAAGTACGCGATGAATCAAATGTTAGAATAATACAATTCAATAAACCTAAAAAGAAAAACGCTATTGATTATAATATGTATGTGGAGACAACTAAATTGATAAATAATGCAGCAACAGATGATAACATTTCAATCGTCGTTTTGACTGGAACTGGAGATTTCTACTGCAGTGGTAATGATTTAAACAACGACCCAGGAAATACAGATGCTCTGTTGAAAGCAATTGAACAATTTATTGAGTCTTTAATATTATTTCCTAAGCTTTTGATTGCTATTGTTAATGGTCCTGCAGTTGGAATAGCAGTAACAACTTTACCGCTATGCGATTTTGTTTATGCGACAGAAGATGTAAGTTTATAGTTTAATTCATCTTTTAAAAAGTAACCTGTTTGTATATGAAAAATAACTTAATTATGAGTTTTGTGAGTTTTTAACTGTGTAGGAGGTAATCTATGCAATATGTTAAATATTCTGTATTATGTACAACTCAATTACTTACTTATGTTTAAAATAATTGTTTGTTTCAGTCATTCTTTTATACACCATTTAGCAAGTTGGAGATTGTATCTGAAGCTTGCTCATCCATTACTT
The DNA here is from genome assembly GCA_907164665.1 of Colias nastes. Lineage (NCBI taxonomy): Eukaryota > Metazoa > Arthropoda > Insecta > Lepidoptera > Pieridae > Colias > Colias nastes. Next base: position 7,157 of record CAJQZM010037558.1, on the reverse strand, counting down.
TTCCTTCATTATTGGGAGAGAGAATGGTAAGTTAGATTTATAATTAAGATTAAAATTTTAAAGAAAGAAGTGAATTCATATAGTAGTGTAAAACTGTAGTACAGAAATATTTAGTGCTGTAGTTAAATTTTAATTCATAAGTTTTTTCTAAATTTTTACAGGCACGTCAAATGTTGATGTTAAATTACAAAATGACTGCTAAGGAGGCTTTACAATATGGGCTTATAAGTAATGTATACAAAAAACAAGAATTACAAAGCAAATCATGGAAGAATATTAAAAAGTTACTGAAACTATCTCAACATTCTTTGATAACCACAAAAAGGTTAATGCGTGAACCAAATATAAAGAAACTTATAGAGATAAATAAACTTGAAATTCAAGAACTTAGAAATATAGGTAAAAGGGTATATGGTAAAAGCAAATTATAAGATTTATACTTCATGTAATCAGCATAGGTGAAGGTATTTCAAATAATTAATATTTTATAAAGTTATTTTGAGAGTAGGTAAAGAGATCATATTTGTATATAAAATGTCAAACATTTATTTTAATATACTTTTAATTGAATGACATCTTTTTAATTTGCACCCAAAACAGAAAACTTAGTTTTTACTGCTATAATATTATATTTTTTATTTTCATTGCTGCCTCTGTGTGAAAATAATCAGCAATAATTGATAATGATTTGTAGATTTAAAAGGAACAGTATGACGCGATTGTTGGAAAAATGATTACTGTTAAATAAGCATTGTTGTCTACTTTTACTGTGTTTCTTTTTCCCTTGAAATAGCCACTAGTAATGAAATAGTCAATTATTATAGTAGATGTTTTTCCATCCTTGTGTAGTCATAAATATGGTATGTTGATAATATTTTTGGTCTTTTTAGAGGTGTCATTTATCCCCTTATTTATCCGTGTAGCTCCATCTGAATTTATTTATTTTTTCTCCTTTTATTAGAAATTAGTCAAAAAAACGACATTTAGGTATTATCAATTTACATTATTCCATAATTCAAATTTAAAAAGAAATTTCCAGAGCCATCTAGATGGAAGCACGAAAAAAAACTAACTTGCCTACCTACTTTAAATTATATTTATAACAAAAATGAATTCGCGAACTTCGAGTTTTTCTTCTATATCCGATTTATTCCGTCCTAACAATCCTAAAGGTCTTCGATCTAGGGATCTTAGTAGTACTCGTTTAAATATTTTGAAAAAAGAAATACAAACTGATGCACATCTTATACCGTTACGTAAGTATAATTATCTCACTTTTTCCACCCTTTATGTGATTTTTAAAACTTAAATGCTTTCTTTTAATTATAGAAGAGTTGTATTCTTCACTCGATACCAACCCTGCAGTAGGTTTGACAAGTGAAAGAGCTAAGGAATTATTGGAGTATTATGGTCCTAATACCTTAACTCCAGCTTCGCAATATGGATGGTCTCGAATGCTATTCAAATCATTATGCACAGGTACCTTGATAAATAAATCCTGATAAAGAATAAGAGAGATTCTATAACTCTATTTTTTCTTTGCGCAGGTTTTTCTATTTTAATTTGGCTGGGAGCTATTTTATGTTTGACTGCATACCTTATCGAAGTATTTACTAAACCACATCCAAGTACAGACAACTTGTATTTGGGATGCGTGTTAATTGCAGTCGATGTTATTTGTGGACTGTTTAGCTTTCTACAAAACTATAAAAGTTCTAAGGCATGGTCTTTAACTTGCTAATAGATAGTAACATTATTTACCAGACATTGTAACTTTATCAAACTAATAACGATTTCTCTATAGATAATGAAAACCTTCAATAACATGATACCAATGAATACAAGTTGTATTCGGGATGGAGTCATGAATGTGGACACTCCGGTTCGTGATTTAGTGAGAGGAGATATCATTCATGTCAAGGCTGGTGATGTTATCCCGGCAGATATTCGCATTATCGATAGTAAAGGCTTTAAAGTATGTACATAAGTATCCTAAAACTTCAAATTTTCCTAGTTTGAGTCCTGCTGAATTAATATGCTTTACGAAGTATGGACGGTCTATGATAGGTGGATAATTCATCATTGACGGGAGAATGCTTAGCTGTTCCACGTAGCAACACAGAAGGTACTCCTAATATACTTGAATCGCAAAATGTGGCATTCTTTTCTGCATTATGTGTGGAAGGATGGGCAAATGGTAAGAAATAAGATAATCAGATGCCAAATTGTAAATCAACATTAATATCAATTATCCAGGGTTTTTTTAGGTGTCGTGATATGTTGTGGAGATTTAACTGCACTAGGTCGTGTTGCGGGTCTTGCAGCAAGACTACAGCCAGCCCCGTCTCCTTTGTCGCGGGAAATTCGCCTCTTAATGAGATATATGTCTGTATGGGCGTTGAGCTTAGGTCTCTTCATTGCCAGTGCGTCGCTAGCTCTTGGATACCCGTTTATGCAAACAACTATATTTGTTATAGGCATTGTCGTGGCCAATATTCCAGAAGGTATGTTGATAAAGATTCTTCCTCTTGACTTCCTTACACACTTGAAATATGAAAATGTTAGACTTGTGCAAAGTTCTGCTAGATGTTGCTGAGTTAAAAGTTTGCGGGAGTAAAAAGTTTTTCTATGTTTCGAAGGCTTACAACCAACGGTAACAGCGTCATTGACATTAACAGCAAAACACATGGTAACAAAAAATTGTCTTGTGAAAAATTTGGAAGCCATGGAAGCTTTAGGTGCTTGTACCACAATATGTTCGGATAAAACTGGTACCCTCACGGAAAATAAAATGCGTGTCCGCCATATTTGGATTGGTATTAAAACTTACACACTCTCGGATTCAGAAATGGGTAGAAAACAATTTTTTATTAATTTAATGAATTTTGAATATAGTTAAGTTATTATACTTTGAAGTGGTCTTTAAAAAATATTTATGAATATTAACCTATTTTTACGTTTAAATGAAAGCCCTCAAAAAGTTCTAATCAACATTCCTATTCATTGTTTTCAGAACAATTGAAAATAAACCCAGGCAAGTATTTTCATCGCGACTTCGCCCGCGTAGTCAAAAACTTAGGTAACAAATTTTATATTAAAATCTAAAGACTAAAACCTTCCTCGATAACCACGCTATCCATAATAATTTATAAGGAGTAGGTAAGGTAAAAAATATAGTAAAGTAATTTTTAAATGAAAATTAAAATCTTGTTACAATAAAATTAAACACATTTTCAGCATTCCACAGTTTAAAAATCTGTGGTGCACTTTGCAGTAACGCTACGATAAATGGGAACGGGTATATTCAGGGCGATGCTTCAGAAAAAGCGATATTAAATTTCTTGTCAAAGTGCGATAACCCAGTTTCCATTAGAAAGGACTTTCCAAAACTTACGGAAATTCCTTTTAATTCTGTTAACAAATATCAAGTAAGATTCATCACATTTTTTAGCGTCTCTCCAAGAAATGTTTTTTATTATAAAACTGATGGTATGATATATGTATTTAATATCATCATCGGAATTTTGTACCTAATTCATAATGTTTGTAAAGCATTGAAACTTACAGATCAGTATTCATTTAAACAAATCAACATCAACATATGTTCTGGTAATGAAAGGAGCGCCTGAAGTAATATTAGCTCGAAGCTCTACTATCGCTTTCGACAACAAAACCATTGAAACTACTGAAGAAATAAAGGAAGTCATTGATAATGCTATTGAAGAAATGGCAAACACGGGTATTAACAATGTAGAAATGAAGATATTACTACATAATTATATAATTAACCAACCTACAGATAACTCAGAAAGTAATCAATTTTTAAGCTATTGCATAGCTTCTATCGCGGGCCTTGAGCGCGGGGACCGAATCGAGAAATTCCGTAACGAATAAACCTCACGCTCCCCACTCCGACGGGCTCGGAGGTGTGGCTTGAAGGCATGCTATGCAATAGCTTTACCGCGGCAGTCCCCGAGTGCCACACGTCTTTTTTTTTAATTTGTAAATAATTATATTTGTGACAGGTGAACGTATCTTAGCATTTGCTGATCTGCACCTAGATCCTAAAGAATATCCAACGGGATATGAATTCGATGCTGAAGATGTTAACTTCCCAGTTGAAAATCTTCGTTTTCTTGGTTTAATGGGTCTCATCGATCCACCGAGAGAAGAGGTAATCATCTCAGCTTTAGGATAGTAATCCTACTAGTCCAGATATGGCATTCTTTTAGCATTAATATGTTATAACGTATTTAATATCTATACTAATAATATAAAGCTGAAGAGTTTGTTTGTTTGAACGCGCTAATCTCAGGAACTACTGGTCCGATTTGAAAAATTCTTTCGGTGTTAGATAGCCCATTTATCGAGGAAGGCTATAGGCTATATATCATTACGCTAAGACCAACAGGAGCGGGGCCACGCGGGTGAAACCGCGGAGCACAGTTAGTATAGAATATAAATTATAAGCACAATTACAAATGAGTTAAATGAAGGCAGGTCTTTCCAATGAACTTCGACTATGTAGGCGCGAATTAATTATATCATCATTCTTAAAAGAAAGGGGTATAAAAATATAATTATTGTCGGCACGTAACTTTACAAGTTATTGGCGCAGTTGCTGTTTATATGCGAAAGCTTCCCCCACTATGCTAAATAGTTGTCAAGTTACGTGCCGGCAACTGTAGCGTTGGTGATTTTTCAATGTAGCAACGTAGTTACATATTAAATTATTAGGTACAATCAGCGATAGAAAGAGTTCGTGCAGCTGGGGTCCGCGTGATAATGGTAACCGGAGACCACCCAGCCACTGCCCGTGCGGTGGCGCTAGAAGTTGGGATAGCCACGTCGCCGAAATGCCACGTGGTCACTGGCTCTGAATTACGCAATATGACCCCGGATCTTCTGTTTCTGACTTTGGAAAAGCATTATGAAATAGGTTAGAAAGGAAGTAGATGTAGTTACAAAATAAATTAATAATGTTGATTTAGTTCCATTTTAGAAATAACATTTCTAATGGAATATGTTTCTCCTAAGTTAAAAAAAGCGCACTAGCATGCACATACATTATAATGGAACTTACTTTTACTCAACTATTGCATTCATTAGTATTCGCGCGTACTTCGCCCACACAAAAGCTTCAAATCGTAGAAGCGTGTCAGAGGCAAGGCAGCGTGGTAGCCGTAACAGGCGATGGTGTTAATGATGCCCCTGCACTCAGACGGGCCGATATTGGCATATCCATGGGCATCACTGGATCACAGGTTTTTACTTTTAAAATTTTTAAAAATGCTTTTTAAAAATCCTTATTACAATATGTAGGTACCTACCTACAAGCTTTATGCACGGACTTGAAAGCGACATCGAAACCACATAAATGAGGTCCGCCGTCCGAAGTTAATATTACTTCGAAAAATTGAGAAATTGAGAGAAAAAATGCAATATAGTTGGTGCTACAATATAGTGGCTGATATACAGTCATGTAACATGTTGTAGGTATCTAAACAAACTGCTGATATTATTTTGCTGGATGATAACTTTGCCACAATCGTAACAGGCATCGAGGAAGGACGAAAGATTTTCGATAATTTAAAGAAATCAGTTTGCTATATCCTTATATCCAACGTACCGGAAATAATACCAGTCTTGATGTTCATTCTATTTTCAATACCATTACCGCTAGGTAAAAATATAATTATTTTCCAAGTTACCTAGTACAAAAAATGTGTAAATTCTTACTCAAATGTATAACCTTATTATCTGACCTTATGTTAACAGGCTCTTCGATTGTTAATTAATATTATCTATTATAATTATATACACAAGTAAATTGCTATTAATATCTAGAAAGTAAATAGCCCAGTGAAATTAGGTAAAAAAAGGGGTCAACCTCGGAATGAAAGATAATAAGCTGGAAATTGGTAAAAACCTTTGTTTTGTTACCCTAAATATTGTCTCAAAAGTCACAAATGCTATCGTGTCCGCGTCTTAAGATATTGAAGGTCAAAGGTCACAAAAAACGATTTTTCGCGAATATCTCGGTTCCTATTGCTTAAATGATATTTTCACCTATTATAAAAGTTGTAGAGTATAAAATTTTTGTCTAAACTTTTTTTTTATACGATCAACCGTTTTTGAGGTAGAGCGCGAAGAGTGCGCAGCGTACAGTCATATATGAGCTAATGCAGGGTCAAGCGTGAGTTACGGTTATCAGTACGTTGTATAAAGTCAATTATTGACAAAAAAATTATAATTATTAAGCAATGCCCATTATTTCTGTACTTATTCTTAATTATTTATATTTAATTATTCAACTATAGTATATTATTAATTCTGGATTATCTATTTTAGTTATATTTTAAAATAAAAAGACAGTAAGGAAATATATTTTAGATATACCTTTATTTATCATTAAATATGGCATGTTATACATTTATTAAAATGTGAGTTTAAATATTAAAATAATTTGTGAATCGAATGAAATTGCGAATTTATTTTTAATTTTTAAAAATTTATTTTAAAAAAGTTGGCAAAGGCAATGTTAAGACACAAATATACTCTTCTAAAAGTTTTGACCAATATCCTCGTATTAAAAAACACATTTTATTTTTACACGCATTTAGTGGCTGTGACACGACTTCTGCGCTATTTAAAAAAGGAAAAAAAAACTGTTACTAGAGCATTGGAGAAAATTACCAATTTGGATAAACTGGTGGAAGTATTTCAACAAGAAAACTGCCCCGTACAAACTTTATTTGAAAATGGAGTGCGCATCTTTTTGGCATTATAATATAATGCTCCAAAATCTGAGGACAACCTTGATTATTTCCGCTACACGCAATTCATCAAATTAACAAAACTAAATAAACCTGTACAATTGTCAACACTTCCACCAACAAGTGTAGCAGCCCGTCAACATATCAATCGTGTCTACTACCAGATTCAAACGTGGCTAGGGAAGAACTTAGAACCTCAAGAATGGGGCTGGAAGCTTGAAAATGAAATCCTGGAGCCCATAACAACGTTATTACCTCCAGCACCAGCCGAACTACTAAACACAATATTTTGCAATTGCAAAAATGGTTGTGGTTCCCGCTGTGGATGCAGAAATTATTTCAGACATCAATATCCATACATAATATAATTACACATACATT
>CAJQZM010037557.1:21906-40142 GCA_907164665.1 Colias nastes | reverse complement strand
CGCACAACTTCGAGCTGCTGCTGCACAAGCGCTTCCTCGGTGAGTATTATCACTACATAGTATAAAACAAAGTCGCTTTCTCTGTCCCTATGTCCCTTTGTATGCTTAAATCTTTAAAACTACACAACGGATTTTGATGCGGTTTTTTTAATAGATAGAGTGATTCAAGAGGAAGGTTTTAGTATATAATTTATTAGGTATTAGACAAAGCGGGCGAAGCCGCGGGCGGTTAGCTAGTAATAAATAAATAAAATCTTTATTTGAATTCATACATTAATAATTTGTCACATTGGCTTGAGGTTCAAGTTCAAGGAGCATATGGGGAAAATAAAACTTGAGAGATGTCGAGGGACACCCGAATGGAACGAAGCTACTAAAATAACTGGCTTTCTTTGAGAGAGAGAGACAGACGGACAAACACGCGCACGTCACGGCTTACAACTAAATATAAAGAAAAGTGTCATAGTTCGTCTTAATTTTTTCCGTCTAGCCCGCTTTCGCCATGCGCGATAAGGAACTTCGTGTCAAAATGCTTTGCATTAGGGTGCTTTTCCACCCAATAATGTGCGAGGATGTGTAGTGAGGAATGTGTTTGCGAATAACCAATCATATCGCTTCATTTAGTTTGAAGTTTGAAGCGATACTATTGGTCATCTACAAACACATTCCTAGCTTCACATCCTTATACATTTTTGGTTTATAAACACCCTTAAATATGTACTTTTTTTAATAATCATTGGATAATAACAAAATATTACAGGTACAGAGCCGAACACTGAAACTCTAGAAGCGAGTGGTGGTGTTAAAGATATATCGTTTGATGATGAAAACGAGGTAAGTGCACAAATGCTGTTTAGAATTTCCTACTACTTTTTATCATTTTTTGTTTATAAAATTTCTACAAGAATCTTAACATAGTTAATAATTATCAGAATAGTAGATTCAACTAAGAAAGAACAAATTTCTTAACTATTTCTCAATCCTGGTTTTCTAGTTACTACATTCTAAATGGTTGTTGTCTGTGACACACCCCTGCCAATTTGTAACAGACTTACTTTAAAAAAGATCGAGGGTCTCAATCTGACTGTTTTGTTTATATCTGAAAGTTGAAAACTGCATGCCATGGCCCCATTTGTTTAATTCTGACAATTTGAAGACGGTTTTAAACACTTTTAACCTCAAACCTTTGTTAAAAGAAGAATTATATTTTATTTCCACTCTGCTTTTATTCCAACATTACTACGTTCTAAATTGTGTGTAAATACACTCATATTTGTATCTAAGTTTGGTTTTTATTTTCTACTATTAAGAATTTAAACAAACAAACAGACACCAGAACCAACAGAAGGACAAAACACAAACAGTTCTCCGTGGCTCGGACTAATAGGCAGCTGCTTCGAGCCGCACCTCTCTCTCTACATACAGAGTCTTGATACTAACCTGCGATCTCTCATGGATAGGTTTATACAGGTAAGTTGTTTATTATCTGTGGAGTTTTGTCTATTTAAAAGATATTTTTTATTGTAAGAAATGTACTTGATACTCGAATTGATTGAAATATTGCGTTTACTTGACTGAAGGCCTTTGATAAGGTTCCCATATCTATAATCATATAGAAAAACTTGCAGAATTCGAAATGTATTGTTAGAAAATATGTGTATATTGTTTAAATAACTTTAATAATTAAAAAAAAACAATTTCGCATTGTCGTATAATAAATTGCATAAAATTTATAACTTTTTAACATAAGGAGTGTCACAGGGAGCTATTATTGGTCCTATGCTATTCCTTACATGAGTTCTTCACTACAATGTGCATTACATTTGTTTGAGAGTGTTCAAATAGATGGCCAATGAAATTATTCACAAAAAATACATCACCGATGTATAGGATAAGTATTTTTCACAGTGAAAAATGTAGTTATCAACTAGATCCGAAATGCACTATTGAAAGTTGAGATTTTGCATAATGTGAGACCAGTGCTTTAAAAACATGCATGAGAAAAATTCAATCAACGTCATTTTATCAATAAATGTTTGTTTGAAAAATTCACACAAAAAAGGACACGGGTTCGAATCCCGCATCGTGATAGAATTTTTTTATTATTGCGAATAGGGAAGCGCTTGACGTTAAGCTGAGATGTGGTCTAAGATGGTACGCACTTCCGTAGATTTTTTTTTATTGTTTAAAAAAATCTCGTTTATAATTAAATTCAAACGTATTTTTATTACATAATCCAAAAGTAATGTAATATTTATTGAATAAAGGAAGCAAAAACGATGGAACTGAGCGAAGTATCGGAGACGGGTAGCGGTGCGGGCGGAGTGCTCGCGAGCTGCGCTGATCTGTTCCTGTTCTATAAGAAGTGCTTGGCGCAGTGTGCGAGACTGTCTACTGGGGAGCCTATGATTGGTGAGTGGGGGGGGGGGGAGTGTAAAGTAGTGTGAAGTGAAGCGTTTTATAATTTGTTTTATTTGATGATGACAATTCTTGCATTTTCTGATGATCAAATTTGTCAATTTTATGGCGAAAAATCTTTGATCACCCAACCACCTAGATAAACTAACATTTCGCCGCTGAACCTTATACTATCTAATTTCGAAAGTTCAAATTTGTCCATTCCATCGTTATTATTTGCGTATAAAATGTATCTATGCCTACAATCGTACACCATCTAAATTTCTATGTACCTAACAATGTATTATCTATTCCTTAGAGCTCGCCGGCGTGTTCCAGAAGTACCTGCGTGAATACGCTCGCAGTGTGCTGCACAGTTGTGTGCCGCACACACACGCACACACACACACACACACGCTCACCGTGCCCGCGCTCGTCACCAACCTGCACACCTTCCTGAACGACGCAGCGCACAGGTACACACACGTGGCAGAAGTGAAACTTCTTTGGCTAGATTCAAAAATACCAAAATTGTTGCCACTCCATGACGTGACGGTATTGCCATGACGCGACCTGGAAATTTTACTACGCGAAGTTTTACTTCAAAAACATTTATTTCAATCACAAAGTTTAATACAAAGAAACAAACATAATATATAGCATATAAAATTTACAACTAAAAATGATTAAAATTTATCTAGACTCTAACCGTTCTAAAATTTATAGTCGTGTAATTAACTTTTCTATGACAATATATCGTCTACTGTAAACCAAAATTCAAAAAAATATTTCTTTATTAAGTATTCTAATACAATTTCTCATCCGCAGGTACACAAAACAGGAGATCGCAAAAATCACGAGCGTGATAACGACATCGGAGTACTGTCTCGAAACAACTGTACATTTGGAGGAGAAACTCAAAGAGAAAGTAGCTCCCGCGCTTGCTAATAAAATAGATCTCGGCCCAGAACAGGATCTGTTCCACAAGATGATCAGCACGTGTATCCAGCTTCTGGTCCAAGATCTCGAGCTGGCCTGTGAGCCCGCGTTACAAGCCATGACCAAGATATCCTGGCTTCACTTCGACACCGTTGGAGATCAAAGCTCATACATAACACAAATAATCATGCACCTAAAAAACACAGTCCCAGTATTAAGAGACAATTTGGCGTCCTCCAGAAAGTATTTTACGCAATTCTGTATAAGATTCGCGAATTCCTTTATCCCCAAATTTATTCAGAATATCTACAAGTGTAAGCCGATTTCGACGGTCGGTTCGGAACAATTGTTGTTAGATACGCATATGTTGAAAACTGCGTTGTTAGAACTGCCGTCTATCGGGTCGGAAGTTAAGAGACAAGCGCCGACCACGTACACAAAAGTTGTTATAAAACTGATGACGAAAGCTGAAATGATTTTAAAGCTGGTAATGGCGCCTTTAGACAATAATTTGGAAGGCTTTGTGGGACAGTTTCTACAATTATTGCCAGAGAGTACGATCGCAGAATTCCATAAAGTTCTGGATATGAAGGGAGCGAAATTATCAAAAACACAATTAAGTGCGTTGGACGCGCTGTTCAAAGAAACCTCGAAATCGAATAATGAGATTAGTAAATAGTTGTATATAAGCAAAAAGACTTATTTATGTGTATTGTTGTATTAATTATGAAATAAATCAGTTTATTATATTATTTTATTCGTTTTATTTAACACCTTTTTTGCCTTTCAAACATGAGTATAAAATGCTATAAGTATTTTATGTGATCTTTAAAAAAGCTTTTGACTGTTCGAACATAATTAATTATTGAGAAAACTTTTTTTTTATCAAAAATAATGGTCAAGATTTGATAGTCTCTCAATTATTTTCAAACCTCACCGGGCACCGTTATGCAAAAAGGTTCCACAAGGTTCTTTTCTAAGTTAACTTTTATAATTTTGAGGTAAATAGAAAGGTATAAAATAAGAATAGGACACTTTAGAGAGTTTTAAAGCAATTTACTATTATGTATCGTGTCGGTATTTTAATATGAAGCCGAGCAAGCTGTAGATAATATTTTTATTTCGCAAAAAAGAGTACTATAAGCTATCGTAATTATTAGAGTTTTGTGGAATTCCTATTACCACGTTATGTTACAACACATAATAGATACTAGATAAAAAAATTAATGAAAAATTTTGAAGCCATTGAACATTTGGTACCAAATGCAGGTAGATGTAGGTTTTTGTATTTCACATAAAGAGTACAAACATAATTTCAGTTCGTGGTTGTCGTTTAAATGATTGACAGAAACTTAAGAAATGTGTGTTTGCTTTGGATTGCACCATGTTACTTTAGCAATAACAAACAAGTTAAAGTAACGGTTAAGGAAATTATGAGTTGCGCCATTTGACAATTTTATAGAACACGTCATAATTTTAGCACTAACTTTAACCGCGCGTTTCACCGGTTAAAGTTAACGTTAAGGTTACTGTTAAAGTTAACGTTACATTTCGTATAACATATTTTATCAGTCACTTTAAAAGTCATCGTTACTGTTAATGTTGAATTTGATATTAATTTTAACTTTAACTAAAACATGGTGCAGCCAAATACGTGTTTCTATGATTTTCGCGTCATGGAGTAAGTGGTAAAGGTGGTGGTGGTAAATGTTAAAAATATGGTATTATGACGATTCAAATGTGCTTCTAAAAGAAGTCTAATTGAATAAATGAAATGCTAAAGAACTTTACTTCTTACTTACTTGTGTGCTTTTTTTGAGATAAATAGATATTTAAGAGGCTAGACTGTGATAAATGCTACTGTTTACTGCGGGATAAAATATCATTCTCATAGAATCCAACAAAATACAAGACAAGTGAGACAATTTGTGAAAATGTTTTTATTTTTTATAAATTTCGGTAGATTTAATTTTAATTTAATTTCGCTCTCACATCTAATTTATTTTGACCGTAGCTGAGTACCCCATTAAGTTGAAATATTGGTAGTTAGTTTTGTTTAAAGATAAATCTGCATAATAACTGCCACCGTCATTGCGTTGGACGGTCATAATGTCAAACAGAATTCGAGTTGGAAATCATGTCATCACTATCTGTAAACCTAAGTTACTATATTATATTTATTTATTCAGCCAGGCGCCCAGACAAGAAACATCATCGTGGTTTTGTTATCAATATTCCATTTTTAAAACTATAATTTTGGTAGGTACTTAATCAGTTTATTTTACCCAAAATTATAATACTTACTAATATCACAGATAATATAATACTACACTAGTACTAATATTATAAACATGAAAATTTGTAAGTATGGATGGATGTCTGTTACTCTTTTACTACTGGACGGATTTGGATAAAACTTTACATGAGTATAGGTTTCACATCAGAATAACACATGAGCTATAGCAATACTTGATCTTGCACGCGGTTTTGTCCGTGGGTGAAACCGTGTGGTACAGCAGTTGCATAAAACCAAAAAGAAAAAGGTATTTAAATATGTACAAAGTAATGAGAGGTAGGCATTAAAATAAAAGCCAAAATCAGTCTTCATACATTTATTAACATTTAATAATGAATTAGAAAATTTCACACAAAATATATAATATACAACTTTATTTTACTAAAACAAACTTAACAATATAAATACAGCTTTGATATTTTAGAGATATATATCTACGAGTTTTTAAATCGATAAATTTACATTATTTTTAGCACTAATATACAAGTAAAATACCTGGTTATTTTAATAAGTTTAATTTTTGATATTAATTATAATGAGAAGAAAAACGTAAGAAAGTGTGACATTAATTTATTTTTACGATAATAACATATTTAAGTAAGTATATATCACATTTTTGTAATATTATGCAAAAACCGTTTCTTTAGTGTCTTCGATCCCATATTGGTAAAGTCTAATACAAAATCAAAAAAGTTTTTGACAAAAAGTTTTTTATTTTATAATAATTTTAATTTGTGTTTTGATATGTTAAGCCGTTTTAGATATGTTTGTTTTTACTTTTTATGTTATGAGATTACAAAATATCTAAAATAATATCAGTATTTTTATACATTTTGATTTTTGAATTAAATCGTAAATTTTAATTTTTACATAATAAGTAAAAAATCAGGTTTCTACGATACCTATACATCAATTACTATTTTATTAGATTATAAAAAAAATTAGTATTTAATATTTATAGGACGGATACGATTAAGTTAAATAATACTGAAAAAAAGGCAACCTAATAAAAGGGAAATTTTTAAAGAATCGAAAAAATCATGAAGCGGGAATCGAACCCGCGTCTTTTGCCTTGCCGGGGATTCTATTCTTTAAAATTTTCACTTTTATTTAATTAATGCTAAATAATTAACAAAACAAGTACATAAGCAGTGTCATAGTTAAATTATGCACACTTTTTTTTAATAATTCTTTAACATTTTACGGGTAAAATAAAAATATATTGAGGTTTTTATTCAAAGATTACGAAGTTTAAAAATAAAATTATTACGAACATAATATTAATGTTTTCCAAAAATGTTGTTTAATTATTTTAATACCAACATCGCTGATGTAAATTGTATGAATTTTAGCACACTGATCTTCCATAACTCAAAAAACAATGAAAAAACAGGGAAATATTTAATTGCACCTATAACAAAAATAATACAATCAAATCAGAAGTGAAATTGACAAATTTTCAAAACTACCCTCCATTTATTATTTTCTATTATAATAATTATTATTAAGTCTATATTTCTTCACTACTACTTTCAGAGGAGCCCGAATTTTCACTCCCTTTATCTTTTTCCTGTATTTCCCTCTCCCTCGCACTTCCCTTATCTTGTATCTCCTTCTCCCTCCCACTCCCTTCTCTTATTGACTCTGTTTCTTTCTCTTGTTCCCGGGAATCGAACTCGCTACTCGATTTCGTAGTGTTGCCCGGTATCGTCAACTCGCCGAGAAGGTTTCTGGAAAAAAAATTCAATTAAATATATTTAAAAATTAATTATAATAATCGTGGATTTCACTACTAGAAAGAAAATTCAGTTTTATTACATCTCATGTAGTTTTTTGGTCTAGTTTCTACAGTAATAGTTTCTGGTTAAAATAAATAAATGTAACAAAGTCAGTAAAATAATTGTTTAAAATCCGTCGAGTAGGTTTTTTATTGTATCGTAACACAAATTTTATAAAAATAATTAGTTGATATGAACTCACGCAACATCGTCAGCAGCTTGCTTCCAATTGAAGAATTCATCTCCCAAGTTGAAAGTGAGATTCGACCTGCAATGAGACATTTTTTAAATAAATCTATACTAATATTATAAAGCTGAGGAGTTTGTTTGTTTGTTTGAACGCGCTAATCTCAGGATCTACTGGTCCGATTTGAAAATTTATTTGGGTGTTAGATAGGCCTATTTATCGAGGAAAGCTATAGGCTTATATATCATCACGCAAGACCAACGGGAGCGGAACGCTGCAGGTAAAACCGCAGTGCATAGCTAGTTAAATATAATATTAATTTACTTCTTACGACACATTATATACTAATTTTCCGCTAATACCAATTCAATAACTGCTACAAATACTTCTTACTATAACTACTATTAATACTTTTACTACGACTTCTACTTGTTGTACTTACTATCTTAATCCTAATACTAACCTTAATACTATTATAAAGGCGAAAGTTTGTAAGTATGGATGTATGGATGTATGGATGTTTGTTACTCTTTCACGTAAAAACTACTGAACCGATTACAATGAAATTTAGCACACATATAGAGGGTAACTTGGATTAACACATAGGATAGGTTTTATCCCGGAAATCCCACGGGAACGGGAACTATGCGGGTTTTCCTTTGAAAACGCGGGCGAAGCCGCGGGCGGAAATCTAGTAACAAATAATTCCATTCCTACTACTACCGTTGCTACTACTAATAATATAATTTATTCTACTGCTACCATTATAAATTCGTCAGCTAATACTATTGTTACTCCTCCTATTACTATTCCTCCTCCTATTACTCCTAATCCTACTACTAATACCACTACTATTGTTACTTCTTAATTCTTATACCACTACTACTTCACTCACCTCATAACCACTCTCACAGGTCCACTTTGGGACGGTCCCAGATCTCTGCCCCGCACACTTGCCCCACTTTGCCCCATGTGTTGGTCCACATTTGCCCCACTCTGCCCCACAAGCCTGTCCTCAGCGGACACACGCGTGTTTGTATCTATGTCCCCGTAGTGGGTTTGGGGCAATGGGGACGAGACAGCGTCTTGCGTACGGTGGTATGGGGACGATGGGTCCGTTTGCTGTTAGGAAAATTGTTTAATTAGTGAATTTGTAAAATGAAAATTGGGTATTGCCTATGTCAAAGAGTTATTACATTTGTATACGTTTTATTCCTGTCTCATTTTTTCATGTATAAGTATATGGATTTTACATAATACAAATAGAACTTGAACTGATGACGTTCTAAATATCGTGATAATGGGTTTTAAAAACAGCTGATTTTTAAATGATTTGCAATTATATGAATCGATTGTTTTTATTAACTATCATAAACTATTTATTATACACAAAATTAACTATTATTTTAACTACATACACGATCAGAATTGATTTAAAATCAAACACTTTCACACTCATATATCTTTTTTATTATTTTTATTAAAAGTACTTACATCATCACGCGCTTCGCCCTTAGCATCGAACCCACTATCCTCTCGTTCCTCACTCCTCAACTTATCCGTGTCAGTGTACACAACTCTATCATCTTTAAATCTATCTTTACCTGTAGCTGTATAACCATCGTGTTTGTCTCTAACTTTATAATTACCATTCGATTTTAAATCGTATGTGTTTTTAACAATTTGATTGCCAACTTGATCGAAAACTTTCTTGAAGTTAATTATTTTATCTCTGTCTTTCCTATCAATTATTTTTCTATCATCATCTATTTTGTCATTTTTCTTGTCATCCTGATCAATTTTATTATGTTTATAAGCTTGTTGGTCAATTTTGTCATTTTTATAAGCAGGTTGGTCAAAATTATCATTTTTATAAGCAGCTTGGTCAAATTTGTCATTTTTATAAGCAGATTGGTCAAATTTGTCATTTTTATAAGCGGGTTGGTAAAATTTGTCATTTTTATAAGCAGTATGGTCAAATTTGTCATTTTTATAAGCTTGTTGGTCAAATTTGTCGACGTTATACGCGTGCTGGTCAATTTTATCAACATTATACGCGTTTCGGTCAGATTTACCAACTTTATGAGAATGTCTGTCATGTTTACTGTCTTCGTCGTCATCCTTGTTATCTATATCCAAGTGTACGTGTGTGTGTCTGTGCGTTTGTGGCGCGTGTCTGTGTGATGGGCGTTGTTCATCTGAAATTAATAATAATAAAACTTTATACATACAATGCTAATAGATCCATAAATAGAAGAACATAAATGTGTAAAATTTATGTGCAAAATCTAGATAATGTGGGCAGCAGAGAAGCATTTCTTCCAGAGATATAGGTAAACTAAATGATTGAGAATGTAGATGTTTTAAAGCGTTACTCGCTGATTGCTTAATTGAAACTTTTTTGCACAAGTTTTTATTAAAAACATGATAACTAAATAATATTATATAATCTTACCAGAGTCAACATCCTGTGTTCTGACCATAGCTTGGTCCATCGGAGAGTCCTCTATAGATATAGCTTTTATTGCTTCCTCTCTGCATAAGACATTTTTATACATTAAAATAATTAATACAGTTAATAAAAACAGCGTGTGTACCGAGCACACGTGTCAGAAGTGAAACTTCTTTGGCAAGATTCTAAGATACCAAAATCGTCGCCTTACATACCATAAGATACCAAATTCCATGACATGACGGTATTGCCATGATGTGACCTTGAAATTTTACTCTCAACGCGCCTAAAGAAGTTTCAATTCAAAACTAAAAAATGAAACATGAAATTATTGAATTGTCATCTATCCTTGATAAGTGTACAAAGTTTAAATTAAATCTGTCCGTTTAAAGTGGGTCAAAATCGAGTCTAAACGAGTCGGTT
Source organism: Colias nastes (assembly GCA_907164665.1). Taxonomy (NCBI): domain Eukaryota; kingdom Metazoa; phylum Arthropoda; class Insecta; order Lepidoptera; family Pieridae; genus Colias; species Colias nastes. The sequence goes on along the minus strand of CAJQZM010037557.1, from coordinate 29,670 downwards.
ACATACATACATACAGGTGAAGCTAATAAAATCATCTTCTTTATAATATGATAATATTACGACTCGACTGACGGGTTGGCTTGGTTGGTAGTGGCCTGCCTTTCAAGCCAGAGGTCGTGGGTTCTATTCCCACACGGGGCAAATATTTGTGTGATGAACATAGATGTTTGCTCTGTGTCTGGGTGTTTATTATTTATATAAGTATTTATTTAAAATTATATATGTATGTTTATCAGCCATCTGGTTTCCATAACACAAGCGAAAGCTTAGTATGGGATCAGATCGGGCCGTGTGTGAAAATTGTCCTGAAATATTTAAAAATGTATTTATTAAAGTATAAAAAAACATACCTTTGTCGAGTGAGAGGCACAGTCTTGCCTCTGTGAGGACGTTTACGTTTGCGCTGTGAAGAATATTATACATTTGATAATTTTTAATTTTAATCGGTTTTATTTCAGATTAAGTTATTTTTGATCAAATTAGATTACGTGGTAAAACGTTTTTAACAGTTACTACACAAATCGTTGTAAATTGAATTGTAATATAAAAGAAAAAAGAAAAATATTGATTTAAATTACAAAATTTACTAACTTTAGGCATATCAGTTGAAATCTTCGGTTTAATCTCAACAAAGTCCTCAATGATGATCTTCTTCTCTCCATCCTGGTTCAATCGCATCACATTCGGTCCAGCATCTTGATTATTCACTTCCGGTGCGTTGTCGATCCCTTCCATATTGACAGGCTGCACTTCCGGTTTCTTTCTGTCTTTTCTCTTTTTGGAAGTTTCTTTTTTGGGCTGAAATAATAACATTATAACATTTGTGGTTGGAATCACAGCTTCCTGATATTATGTTGTAGTTAGCTTATCTGACAATTATTATAATGACAAAGATTGTATGAAAATCTAGTTTTCCATCTAGATTTAAATATCCGTTACCTTATTTTTTTACAGTTTTGAAAATTTTAGACCAAAATTCAACCGGTGAGCCTAAAACGACTTTTTGTATAGGCAAAGTTAATAAAACTAATATTATAAAGCTGAAAAGTTTGTTTGTTTGCTTGAACGCGCCAATCTCAGGAACCACGGGTCCGATTCGAAAAATTATTTCACTGTTAGATAGCACATTTATCGAGGAAGGCTATTGGCTATATATCATCACGCTAGGACCAACAGGAGCGGAGCAATGCGGGTAAAACCGCGGGGCACAGCTAGTAATATATAAATTACCTGATTGTCAGTCTGCGGCAACACCTGTTTGTGCAGATCCGTCACTCTGTGCTTCTGGAACACTCGTCCGTTGTTTATTACCTGTGATTTATATTATTTTGATGTGGTCAAAATATTGGTAAAAATGTTGTATTATTTGGAATTGTATTTAGTACATATTTTTTTGTGTTACTGTAAAGTTTGTGGCTAGTGAAAATGATTTTTGTGAAATTGAAAAGAAACATTGGCAAAAATAATAATTATAGAGAGATGTTTCATATACAAATTGTCATATTATGTGTTTTTAATGCACAAAATAATCTCCACTCTCATCCGCAATTTTTTACTTTTTTTTGTCAAGGTGTACAAGATTATAATAATATTATAAAACGTTAGAATAAGTGAATTGTAAAAAAAAAATCTGTTCCGTGTGTGTGTGTGATGGGTTTGAGGCAGGAAAAAGTAAAGATTGTTAAATAATCTTGAGATTCTTTATTAGCTTATATGCGTAGCACAAAGGGTAAAGGGCGGAAGAGAAAATTTTTACGATGACAGATAGGTATTTGACATAGACACATTCGTTTATACAGGGTGTCCCACTATTGGTATACTAAGCGCGAAGGGACTTGTAGTTTTGCATACACTGATCACGAAAAAAATACTTAAACAACAAAATTACGTCATAATTTTTTTGCTAAATTTTCCCTGAAAATCCATGTTATCTTTTCTAGCTTCGCGCAGCCGGCATATACCGCTTCGCTAATATAAGCATTTTGTCTATGAAAACATAATCTTAAACGATAGCTCACGTGCTGATAGCAAAGCTGGGCGGGTTACTTGTAATGGGTGTACACATAGAGTTTTAAGACTTCATCTTTTTGAAAAAAAAATGCGTCTGGAATTTACGTACTCAGCGTATGCAAAACTATAACCTCCTCTAAGCTTAGTATACCAACAGTGGGACACCCTGTATAAACTGCACCTTCACCAACAGTGTGTATGTGTGTCGTGTGTGTGTGTGTGTATCTACGCACCGCAATATCTCTATCATTGAGCGCGGCCACGACGTCCCGCACGAGCGAGTCGTTCGGCAACAAGCGGCGATGTCGGCAGAAGATCTCCGCCTCTACATGCTGCGAGCTACCGGTCGTGTTGCGGACCAGTTTCAGGATAAACTTGTCCTTTTTGCCCTTTTTCGACTGGGAAAAAAAATTGGTTGTCTGTAAAGTCGGTTTACTGACGATAGTTGAACGTGACAACGTCCGATTGTGCTTCTTTGTCGCTCGTTCCGCGAGAGGCTCGCACTTCAAGCCTTACATGGAACGCCTCAGAGCGAGGTAACGCCGCATGAGTCATGTTTTTTCGTGCGTGCAGCCGGCTCTATCGAATTATAAGACGTTGTCACGTCAAAAAGAGCGTGTACACGCGTCAGAAGTGAAACTTCTTTCCCGAAAATAGTCACCGAACTCCATGACGCGACCTTGAAATTTTAATCTCAACGCGCCTAAAGAAGTTTCACTTCAAAAATTGGGTGGGAGTTAATTACTATTTGGGACAAATGCCACTTAATAGTTATCTATAGTTACTTGGAGGGAGGATTTAAGATTGTATCATTATCATTTATAACATGAGGATGTTATCACAGGAAATTTTTATTAATTTAACATAAAGAAACACAGCCAGACCCGCAAACTATTTAAGTAATGCCCATAAACTACAAGAATTCACAGAAATAGGATTTAGTTAACATTTTTTACAATTAATGTTTTCAATTCTGATAGATAACGCAATTACTGTTTTTTTTTGCCACCCAGGCGGAGCCGGGGCGAACAGCTAGTTAACATATAAACCAGAAGTAATAAACCTGTAAACAAAACAAAACGTACCTTTTTCCCTTTCCTTCCCTTCTTCTTTCCCTTTTTGTGATGACGTCGCTCGTCCGTCTCGTTGTATGACATTAGTGAACGAGATATCCGCCTATAAATATGTTAAATAGTATAACGACTTAGAAAACCTAAGTTTGTAACAAAGATATAAAATAACAAAGTAACAAAAAATTAATTAATAACATTGTAACATTAGTTATAAGTGTATCATTACAACCATGTTACAACATAATATTGTAAAAATATTGGTGTAATCAAAAATTTTACATTATATCCATTAAAAAAATAAAAAATATTACATTTAATGTGGTTACAATCATATTATAACAGTTTAACTATATAACATTACAATATTGTAACAATATAACATTGTCAAAGCGGTACGTTTGTTACATTTAAAATAGCTGAGTCAATTGTGATGAACTTTAGGGATAGTTCAGATTATCTAAAGGTAAATACAAAAAACTCACCTTTGTCCTCTCAGCTTCTGCAACCTTAGCTCTTGCTCGCTCGGCTCACCGTCTTCTGTTATTAAACATTTTCTAATGTATTATTCGGTAAAATATAATAAAGTACCAATAAATTGTATAATTTACTTTTAGTACATAAATTATGAAACTTAAAGGTAAAAAGAAATCAGTGATAACTGAATGACTGAATGTATTATGGTGGTTTTCCACCAATAATATGCAGCGAGGAATAAAGCTAGTTAAGAAATATTTATGAAGTTAGTAATTCATAAATATTTCTACAAGTGAGTTTTTTTTTTTTTTTACTTTTTCTATTTACGTTCACTGTGAGACGTAGAGGAAACAATTGTTAATATTATTATTGTTAATATTGTTATGTCATTAATTTATATTTACTCCTAGAATTAAAATTAATCGGTGGTAAATGTTAAAAAATAAAAATATGTTATGACGATTCGAAAGTGCTTCTAAAAGAAGTCTAATTGAATAAATAAATGTTTGAGTTTGAATTGTTTCTGTAAGATCTATAAATAAATAAACCAACTCACTATTAAGTCTAAACCCGTTGTCCTCAGTGTAGTCAACTCGCCACACTTGTTGCGGTGCGGTGCGGCAACGTCGCGCGGTGACGTCACTCGCCCGAGACGCGGTCAGACAGAGAGATGATTCCACGTGTTGGATCTCACCGGTGGGCAGGTGTTTCCAACGCTGTGTTTATATATAAATAAAGACAAAAAAAATGTGTGCGTGTACTAGTGTACACACGTAAGAAGTGAAACTTCTTTATGACCTTATTTTTCAAAAAATAATTTACTATATGCAACTTTACAGAAATACGTCGAATCACGCGTGGCAGGGATAAGAAAAAGATGGCGCGTAACGGAAAAATGTCACGCGTAACGAAAAAATGTTACACTAAATTTTTTTCTAACCCCGATAAAGAAGTTTCACTTCAAAAATTCAACGCACAATAAAAACTTAAATAAATAAAAGCAAGTAAAATCTATACCAATAAAAAAATGGGGTGTCTATTTCTAATATTAAAATAACCGTTTTTTCTAAATGCCTATGTGTGTACACGGTACATATACCAAAATAGTAATTTTTTCAATATTTTTCCGTCTTTTTGTTCCGGCTAATCCCTGGAACGGCTAGACCGATTTTGACGGAACTTTCACTGACAGATAGCTGCTAGTGGCAAATTACTGTAGATTCTACAAAAATCTTAAAATGATAACTTATTTCCATTTGACAGATAATGGATTTTTTGACATAATAATTATTTCTTAAATTCATTTTTCGCCAATTTGACTCCAACCTAATATGTTACGTATTTACACAAAACAATTACAACGAATATGATGCAAATTCTTGAAATGCAAACTACAAAAATAAATAACACATAATATTTTAAAATTTTTAATTAATTTATATTTAAAACTAGCTTCCGCCCGCGACTCCGTCCGCGCGGAAAAATTAAGAAAAATTAAGATTTATTTTTTTTCTACGTATTTTTCCGGGATAAAAAGTATCCTATTTTATGCCCAGGATAATAAGGTATAATTATACCAAGTTTCATCGAAATCGAACCGTTAGTTTTTACGTGATGCCTTCACATACAGACAGACAGACAGACAAAAAAAAATTTAATCACATATTTGGGTTTGGTATCGATCCAGTAACACCCCCTGCTATTTATTTTTTCAATATTTTCAATGTACAGAATTGACCCTTCTACAGATTTATTATATGTATATAGATGAAATTAAATACAAACCTGTCCTCTTAGCTTTCCGTGGCAAGTGACCATCAACACTCGCCGACCGCTGTCACTGTCAGCTAGAGACCTATACGGGTTTAAAACACGATTTAAATCTTATTTCCAAGGGTTAAAGTATCTTTTTCAGTACCACAGTTATTTATATCTACTATTAAAATAAAATTGTTAAATTAAAATCTTTTTATTTATTTTAATCAATTCGGATGCCGCAAATCCATTTTGGTTGTATGAGAAATTAGTAGTGATGAATTATGTATGTACATTTAAAAAACAAATCTAATTATTAAAAAAAGTTGGGACCGTAAAACCTATGAATTAATAAAAAATAAATTTATATACTTCCAAATATTATAACAGAAGGTTCTATATTCGTCTGTATGTATGTTTTTTGTATAGATACACAAAAAATATTATATTTTTATATCTAGAATTGGTAAATACCTGGTATATTGTAATTCAGCACATTTTTCTTCGTCCCGAAGTTCACCTTTGAGAGACAGAGCAAAGTATTGTGTTGCTTCTAGACCCTTTAAAATAAAGAAAAATAAAACTTATTATTATAAATAGTGAATATTTTATTTGTCTGTAGCTTTGACACTACTTAAAAGATTTCAGACATTCAAATCGCAAATTGGCATGATTTTAAAAGATCAAGTTACAGAGTTTCTTGCCATCTTTTCTCCGTAGATAGCTTTCTGAATCGGTGGTAAATAGTAAAAATATGTTATGACGATTCAAAAGTGCTTCTAGAAGAAGTCTTATTGAATAAATAAATGTTTGAGTTTGAGAACTTGAATTATGACTGACGGGTTGGTAGTGACCCTGCCTTCCAAGCCAGAGGTCGTGGGTTCGATTCTTATCCAGGGCAAATATTTGTGTGATGATCATAGACATTTGCACTGTGTCTGTGTGTTTATTATCTATATAAGTATTTATTTAAAAATTATATAATATGTATGTTTATCAGCCATCTGGTTTCCATAACACAAGCGAAAGCTTAGTATTATTGTCCTGAAATATTTATATTTATACTCAGAATTTTCCACTTCAGAAGTACACAAAAACTTTGATTTGTTTATAAAAAAATATATAAAAAATGAGAAGGATGATGTCTAGACAAGAACAAAGGTAATTTTTACCCGGGTACAACGCGAGCAAAGACGAGGTATGATGCAAGTTATAGTGTTATAAATTTAAATAAACTTAACAAATAAATAATTAATATATTACCTTATGACAAGGATATAATCCTAGAGGGCTGGCTTCACCTTCTCTCTGTAGACTGTCTAGACACATACCTGTAGACGGGTTTTGGAACCTAGAAAGATATTATTTTATATTTACTTATATGCTAAATCTATAGCTTTTATAAATGATTTTAAAAATGGTCTAAAAAAGTTATTTAGTAAAATCTCTGGGTTTTCTTACTGTTTTTAAAATAATTTAATTAAAAATAACAAAGCATAGGTGTTATAAAGAAAAAAAACGCGGCGTCGCAAATCGAAAACTATAATTTTAAGCTATTGCATAGCTTCTATCGCGGGCCTTGAGCGCGGGGACCGAATCGAGAAATTCCGTAACGAAAAACCTCACGCTCCCCACTCCGACGGGCGGAGGTGTGGAGGAAGGAAGGTGGAATTCCTCCATCGAAAAAGGAAGAATTCTCGACCAGTGTACTCGACTGGCCGGCCGTTAAGGCCTCAATGGAATGTCGGAAAGTTGTATATATAGCTCTGTAGCGAAAAAATTTCGCTTGCGCGATTCAGAGCGAGGTGTCGCTACAAAGGCATAGCATGCAATAGCTTTACCGCGGCAGTCCCCGAGTGCCACACGTCGTTTTTTATTGTTTAATACAATTAAAAAATCACGGCACTATATGTATATCATTTAATCTAATTAAATCTTACTTATATACATAAATACACTTATTATGTTACAAAAAATCATCATAATCGGTTCAAAAATTCTAACAAACAAAAAATACCATCTAATAGAGACCTCCTTTTCTTAAGTCAGTTGAAAAAAAAAATAAATACAATATACATTTACCTGCCAAACTCACTAACATCTCTGACAGGCACGAATTTATCTCTATACACACGAGAGAGATACCAGCCGAAGCTTTTGCAGCGTAATTTCTCGCGCAGTATTCGGCGATGGGTGACGTCACCGATTTTTGGGTTATTCTGTAAAAAAAAACATAGTTAAAATAATATTTTTTCCAACCAAAAGGCACTAGCTTTCATATACAGAAGAATTATCGAAATTGGTTCACCCAGTCGTAAGTTCTGAGATAATAAACCAAAAAAATACAGTCGAATTGATAACGTCCTCGTTTTCCAATCTGTATTTATTTATTTATTTATTTATTAATATGATTTTCCAACAAAGGATACAGTCAATATTATTTTACATAGCT
>CAJQZM010037557.1:0-20508 GCA_907164665.1 Colias nastes | reverse complement strand
TCTAATGTTCCACCGCCTGGAATACAAGCATTTGTATGTTTTTTTCTTGTGTTCTTCAAATTTTTTCATAAATTATTATTTTTTGCATAATATGTGTATGTAACGGCCTAGGCTCTTTATTAAACGGCGTCGTGTAATTAACTTTTCTTTAACGACTTTTGTAAACATTGACGTACAATAAACAACTAAACTCACTCACAATCATTTTAAAAAATTGTTTGAAGAAAAACTCTCAAGACAGAGTTTTCTAATGAACGCATACAACTTTGAAAATTACTGCTACGAAATAAGATCTAAATTTCAATGAACGTTACATCGCCGTTCGGACATTTTAATAGTCGATTGTAAGTCTAATTATTTCAATGAGTTTAAGAAAGTATAAGAACTCACATTGCCATATCCTAAAGGACATTTCTAGATTTTCCCCTCCCCAGCCTGCCATCTGTTCATCGTATGCTCCTAGTTCCCAGTAGTACTGACGGTTTATAGCGAACAACCCGCCAGCCATTGTTGGTGACCTATAATAATAATAAAAATTAGTTAGATAAACTCATGAAATTATGGTCACTTATCCTTGATAAAAGTTTGAATTAAATCTGTATATTCAAAGTTGGTCATATTGTTTTTAAAAAAGTCGATTACATACAAAACATACACAAGCAAACAAACAAAATTAAAACTCAAACATTCATATTATGTCACTTTTGAATCGTCATAACTAAGGTCATAACCTAGATTTATCATTTACTAGGTGAAGGTAGTTCAAAAATATAAATTTTAGTAAAAACCTGTGGAAAATTAGCACAGAGAGCGTCGTAATCACTTCAACCACAACTCACCAAGTGGGCGCTATATCTGACCCGCGGCGTTTCTTCTCCCACTCGGGCACGTCTATCCACGTGAAGTGGCCCATGAATGTGAAACCGCCTACCTGCACACCAATATGCATATAAAACCTAATCTAATACTAAGAAATAATATTATTTTGTGATATAAGTTCTATAGCATTATTAAATGAGAAATTTTTAAAGAATATAAAAAATTTAAGCACGAAGCGAGATTCGAACCTGCGTCTTTCGGCTTCTCAGTAAAATATTTATTTCTAAGTAAATAACTTTAAATATTTTATATTGTTATTTTTAAAAGAGTTGCACAATTTTAGAAAATCGGTATTTGCTATGATAAAAATGGAATGCTAAATAAATAAGACACAAATATGTCTCACTTTTAAATGATTGCTTGCTAGATTAATTAACTTGTTAGATTAATTGAATCAATTCAATTTTCAATTTAGTACGGAATACAATATAGGTACTTACATTTTATAAACTTTATTTTTTGCAAACAATTTATTCGATTCATAATATAAATATCTTAAAGGCTAGGTTAGTAAGTCTATTATTACCATTAGATTAATTCTACTAGAAAATAGAAGAAGTCATGCTAAGAAGTGTGTAGTGCAAGAATGTGTTAGTAAGAACCATTTATTTATTGTTACTGTTATTTTTATCCAAGACCTGTATTAAAACTGCATTCCTATAAAAATCGCTATACATATATCCAATTTTTCAATTTTAATTATTTACCTATTTAACAAGTATTAAATGATTCCACGTTCCCTTTACATATTAAAGCTCGATCATGCAAAACATGTGACAATTCCAAAGACTATAAAAGCGCATACATCCTTTAACCACCAAACGACACAACGACCGTGCTTATTGACGTACTATAAACAACTACACTCACAATCATCTATTAAAAGGTTGTCTAAAAATTTCCGAGCCTCGTTGTTTAATTCATTCAAATTAGCACCTTATTACGTGGCAGTAAAGTTCAAAGTCATATAACTATACACTCAACTATGCCTATTAGACGTGTAGTGTAGTAATTTTCGAGTGTGAATGTGAGTTTAGTAGTTTATTGTACGTCAACGACCGAGCCAACTCATACTGTTCAACTTCTAATTGCACAGCAGTTTGATCAATTACATCGATTACTACAACTTCAAATGCCTATACCCCACAACCCTTAACCTCCATGCACAAAAGCCTATAACCTGAAACTGTTCAGCTGCCTCAAGCTGAAACGTGGTCTGGTCAATGACGTCGATTAGCGGGGTAAGTACCGCGTCACGCTTGTGTGCGACCCGCTGCAGTAGTGGCCGCAGCCAATCAGCGGCCGCCTCGCAGTGTGCGTCGAGGAATACGAGCACGTGGCCGCGGGCGGCACGGGCGCCGCGCATGCGTGCACGCATTAGGCCCTGTCTGTACGGGCGACGGTTTATGTAATAATTGCTGCTGTTAGCTGCAGACTGTTTGTCTTGGATTTAATGTTATGTTAGTTAGTGGTGGTTGCCTATAATTATTGTGACAGCACTATGTCTACGATAGTAATTACTAAAAGCTTTTTATCTATGTTATCAGTGTATGTTATGTCGATGATCCTTAATGAAATAAATAAACAATTACGTGGCTATTGTTTTTCTCATTGCTCAATTAAAATAACATAATGTAATAGATTTTAAATTGTATTTGTAAATGTTACGAAAGAAACAAACTTTCGAAACTTTTGAAACAATTCGTGGATGATTCGTTGATTGTTTATAATGTTTAATACAGCTTTTACACATTCCCAATTTAGTTTATTGGCCTTATCCCTTGATTGGATATAAGCTATAATTTACAAAAATGTTTCAAACTCGAATTTCCCAAGTTTGTATTTAGAAATTAAATAGTTATAGATATATAATTAGGTTATGTATTTATATTTTTTTATTTATTAAGCATTTTTTTATGGAGACTGGGAATTCCCCTTATAAGAAGACTAGACGAATTATTTATTATTAATCAAAATTAATAATACACCTCCCGAAATTATTTACTTATTAATGCTATAACCATTAGACTTGGAGTTCATAATTCATAAATTATGACGTCCTCATATTCTTGCTAAGGTGTGAAATATTAATTAACGAGCGTAGAATTAAATAATTAATGGCGTGAAATTAAATTACGACACAATTGTTCACAGTACAATTTATGACTACGTATTGCCTACTTTTAGTATTACCTACAAATTAAAATATACGAAAAAACATACTTTTAGAATTAAATATTAGACGTAAACATAAGAAATCATGACGGTAGACATGAAAAACTTGAAGACAGCCGGACTTTACGAAAATAAAACTTATACTCGATGACAATATAGAGGGTAGAAATTTATATAAACAACGTTTGCACGAAATCTGCGTGTAGGTAGCTATTTATAAACATTTTCTACATCTATATATATCTACTTTTTTATCTACACACACAGACACACCACGGAACCCACACACACATACAAGGGTGCAAAAACAAAACGTGATTGAGAAAACAAAACATGGATAAGAAAACACGTGCTGAAAGGTTGTGTTTAGAAACGAAGCATGTTTGTAAATTATGTACAATGATATGGGAAATGATTTTTAAACTCTAACTCTCCTTTACAAGCTTAATTGGCATCGAAATAATGATGAAAAATATCATAACATCGCGACTGAACTGTCCTGAAATATATTTTAAATATTTATCTCAATCAAAACAAATATTATATTTAACAACAAAATTTAAAAACGATCAATTTAACTATGTATGTTGCGTTGTGTAACTAATAAAACTATTATCTATTTTAACAACATCTCATTCGTCTAACTACGGAACAAATTATGCCTACATAACATCAACTTACGCTTTTCCTACCCAGCAAAAAAAACCTACAGTCATGTGAGCTACTAATTATGTACTTATTTACAAATACAAATTACAAAAATCATTATCTCTATAGCCATTTCCGTGCACAAAGGACAAACCAAAAATAAGAACGAAAAGTAAACAGTGAATAAAAAAACACACAATATACAACTAGCCGAAAAAATTGGTGAACTCAAAAAAAGTGCGAAAAAAAGTGGTGACCATAAAAAAATGAAAAAAAGACCATTTAAATCGCACCTGAAAAGTGACCGCATCTTGAACGCTATAATAAAAATTGGATGCTTCTATCACGTCTATGATAGGCACGACCACTGTATGCGGTTCATCTTTGACCCTCTGGAGTAGAGGTCTGAGCCAGTCGGTCTGGGCTTCGCAATGCGCGTCTAGGAACACTAGGACTTCGCCCTTCGCGTATCGCGCGCCGGCCAAACGCGCTCGAGTCAGACCGACACTGTACCCAGAAATTACTTGTTTAATCCCACAATTTTTTAACAGAACTTCGGAGAATTACTCTTTTTATACTCTTGCGCAGTTCCAATAGCTAGTTATTAATTTTTTACTCTGAATTTTGCAAGAAAAAAACTTTTATAGTTAATTACTCGTTATATGCTCTTGTCATGGTCATTTTATACCTACTAATACTAACTACTATGCATTAACTTTTTTTTTAATAAATAAATAAATATGCATTAACAACCTTTTTTTACTTCAGCAGTGCTTTCAATATATGTACTAAAACCTCTCGTAGTGAATCCCAAACACAAACGCTACTTTTATATTATGTACTAGAATGGATTAATGTATAACTAAAACGAATTAAAACCGTTATTTCAAATACACCACTCAGAAAACGAACTGACAAATTACATTAGTACTGTAATAAAGTAGTAAAGAATTTTTTTTATTATTTATTAATCGTCTAAATACAGAAAAAAACACTATTAAAGACTACCCTCATAAACTACCGTTCAAAAGCATCCTAACCTCAAATTTAGTCACATGTCCGCTCTGATACTCAAACGTAGTTTGATCGAGCATATCAATGAGCGGTGTAACAACGGCCGTTCGATTCGTCTTTATTCGGTGTAAAAGCGGCCGTAGCCAGTCGGTATTGGCTTCACAATGAGCGTCGAGGAATACCATGACTTTTGAAGTAGATTTCCGACTACCCTCCAATCTTGCGCGGGTTAAACCTACCCTGATATCTTTGTTAGCATTCTGTATGCGAATCTAACTTTATTTTTATTAATATTAATTGTTTTTTATTGAAAGTGAAATGTTATAATCAATTTCATCATAAGTTTAACTTATCTATACTAATATTATAAAGCTGAAGAGTTTGTTTGTTTCAACGCGCTAATCTCAGGAATTACTGGCCGATTTGAAAAATTATTTCGTTGTTCGATAGCCCATTTATTGAGGAAGGCTATATATCATCACGCTAAGAGCAACAGGATGCGCGTAAAACCGCAGGGCACAGCTAGTTTGTTCATAATCATAATATGGATGTAAACATATTATTATGTACACAAAATCCTCAATAACTATCCACAAACACAGGCATAAAATTACATAAAATACATTCTTCGCTAATTTTGCCATATTTCTTATGCAATATGAAGTATTAAACCAATAAAAAATTATAAAATAAATATCATAAGCTTATTATTACTTACCGATCAGGTAACCTTAATATTTTAATAAGGTCTGGCGGCAGTCTGGTTTGTATATAATAACTCAACTTTCCCTTGAGCTCTGGTAGAGTAGAATTATCATCTACTAGTATTATTTCTTTTAAATATACATATGGGGATGAAGGATCTTGTCCAGGGTAGCCTGCGGGTGATTTTGACTATTTCTTTTACTTTGTTAAAAAAATAAAAAAAATATTATTACCACTACAGGAGTTAAAATAATATTTTGTAAGAGTGGTACATAGAATAAATTACTTCGACAAGAAAGTTGGTAATTTTTTAAGGTAAACTTATAAAATAGGTTCATTGGTTTTACAGAGATAGTTGAACGCCACCAAATGCCTTTTGGTGGTGTTCAACTATCTGGATGTATAAGTTATAAACACAAAATTAAAATATATGTATGTATTATAAATGACTGATTAAAATAATCTTACCAAGGACCATTTTCCGTCCTGTATCCCTCTCTATAAAATTAGCCTTTGCGAACCACGGCCGATCTCGCCGCACACTGTTTATCACACTCCATATTGTTCGCACGACTACCGAGTATGGTTCGTTGTGGAAGATCAGGATAACGGAAGCTGATGGTAACTCCGCGTCATAGACTACCCGCTTGCATGCTGGGTTGCGGTGGTCTGGAGAGTGTGAATATAGAAACATAATGCAATGACTATTATCCTTAAATTGGTTATGGGCAATAAAATAACGAGGCAAGATGTTATAACGTCTGATTTATTTTTCGTAAAACATGACATATATACTACTAGCTTTCCACCCGCGGCTTCGCCCGCGCAGTCAAAGAAAAACCCGCATAGTTCCCGTTCCCGTGGGATTTCCGGGATAAAACCTATCTATATCCCGGGGTAAAAAGTAGCCTATGTCCTTTCTCGGGTATCAAAATATCTCTATACCAAATTTCATGCAAATTGGTTCAGTAGTTAAGGCGTGATTGAGTAACAGACAGACAGACAGAGTTACTTTCGCATTTATAATATTAAGTATGGATGATACTACATGCTTATTGCAATCTTAACACGTGGGTAAAATGCATGCAGGTAAGTGTGTAGTCGCTACAACTATCTCAACTGTGTAAATATTTTTTGAAGTGTTTGCCTGGTTCCTGGGTTACAAAAAGACCACTCAGTGACAAAATTTATAGTTTTATGTGTCTTACTTCCTATAAATTTTGGCGATAATAGATTGCTTATATTGCATTTTTTCTATTTAAAAATTATGTATTTAAAAACTATGATTTTATTTAATTGATCAAAGTTGTATTGAAATAAAAATTTAAGTGAAAATGTCCTAGATCCTCTATCAACACAAACAACAAAATATAGAAAATTTTTTCCATAAAGTGTAAGCATTACTGATTAAACTCTTAACATGTTTATATCTATAATTTCTGTTTCTAACCATTTAAATTTAAATTACACCTGGTAATGTTCCTAACTCTACCACAAGCCCTAGCTACCTAATATAAACTTCAATAATACCGGTGTAGAATAATTAATCACATTCTAACTGTAAATCAACACTTCCGCTTCCGTCGGTACGCTCACATGCTGCATTTATTGTACGGTGTTTTATTTGATCCTAAGACTCCCTCCTATCTTAAAGAAAATTTTAAATATCTGAACGAACATAGTATCACTCTCCGTTCCTCTAATCTTCTAACTTTAAGCATTCCTCCTCACCGGTCTAACTTCTTCCACTCCTCCTTTACTATCACTGCCATTAATCTCTGGAATTCGTTACCCGAAGAGATAAGACGTGCTGAATCGATTTTCATTTTCAAAAATAAAGTTAAAAAACATTATTTAACATTGTCTCAAGCTCGCTGTTAATTTTGCTACTTACGTGCTCATATGTATACGTATGTATGTACATTGTATTTATGTGTGTATTTATTATATGTATGTATATATTATTATGTATTTATTTTATTTATCCTCGATATCTGTTTACATATATGTATTTATTAGTATATATAAATGTTTATTAATATATGTATAAGCCACGAGGAAAAAAATATTTGTAGTACATATTATTATAATAAAATCTTTAATTTTTTAATTTATTATGCACCACTGTCCACCATACTCAGCATTTGTCCTAGTCAATTGGGTTGCCTGGCAGAGATCGCTGTCAGCGATAAGGCCGCCCTCTGTACATTGATATAAGTTATTATGTGTTTTAAATTGTCCTATATGGTGTACAATAAAGTATTTTTCATTCATTCATTCATTCATACCTTTTAAAGTTCGATTATAAGCGATTCTATCACTTAAATACACGTTAATGGCCAGTTTTTTCTCAGATTCTTCGCCGAGCCGCTTGTCTTCACCGAACAAATGAGCAGCTTCACCACCTTCCCCAAGTCCAGGGACAATTCGATCTTCATCTTCCCTGATTTCTCTTTCGTACTCATCGTTAAGATTCGTCACTTGTGCTCCCACAGAACGCTTTTTGCCACGCCATTGCTCAAACAAACTTAACAATACAACTACTAGCATTAAACAGAAACTAACTTTTGCCACATAATAACATTTTCGGACCGGCAATTTCATATTTCGATTTGTTTATCACGCGAACGCCGCGTTCACAACAATGCCGCGTTGACACTGACATTTGTGATTTGACGTGACGAATGCAAATGTTTACAGTTGTAACTTTTTAATAGCGGAAGGCGGAACGTAAACAAGCAAACAGCCAAATGCAATCGTTTTATTTGATTTGCGAAGCTAACACGTTTTAATGAATTTTCTTTCTATGTAATTATAGTGAGTGTGATAGAGATTAATATTTGTATAACATATTGAGTAAATAATAAATTAATAAGGAAGCAGAAGCACAAATAAAATGGAATGAAATCACTAAGCAATAGATCATAATAATATGATATCGAAACAAATATTTTTCGTGCACTGTCTAGTTAACAGTATACGTTTTTGGAGATTATACACTTACGGGTGCACGTATATTACTTGCTCTGTGGTGCACGTAGGCCGTGGGGAGCACGCTACGGGATCACGACTATGCAAAGCAGAAGGTTCTCTATGATAGAAAAATTCGTTTTGCCATGTTTGTTGGTTCCAAAAACTATATTTTAATTAATAACACGTTTGGTAATCTACATAATATCCAAAATATACACATTATTCAAGAAAACTAAACTAGAAATAGAAAAGGGAAAATTCATTCTTCTTTTCATTGGAAGAATGAGCATAATGAGTCGTGCACTTTTAAATTTCTAAATATTTATTTTTAATTTTCAATAGCATGTAAATATACCAAAAGTTTGTACATTAGAGTGTGAAAAATGAAAAAGAGAAATCATGTTTCAAACATTTATTAACAAAAATACGTATAAAACGAAACTTAATGACAATACAACAAAGCTTTACTAGGTACTAATAAATATAATCAATGAAAATTTTTATGTTTAATGCTTAAAAATACGAAAAATTTTAAACTTACAATGAAAAAAAAAACAGTGAAATGCACATTGTGTTTAGAAAATGTAGCATTTAAAAAAATCACTAATGTGCATTTTGAACTAAACTTCTAGCGAACAACGAAAGACCAAGCATTCTTAAAAAATTTCAGAGGCTTTCCCTCGTTTTTCATACTTCTTCAAGTTATGAAAAATCTTACTTACTTGTATTTGATACAAAAAAAAAATATATTTATTAAACTAGGTAAACTATTTATAAATTTTAAGAATAGTTTTGGCCAAATTTTTATCAGTGAGGTATTATTACTACGTATAGAGAGGACACCACGAACAAAATCTGTGCGACTAGCACGGCGGCGCGTGGCGGCTAGTGAGTGATACACTTTGTAGATATTCTGGCTCTCATTACTTATAAATTAAAACCAATCAATGTAACAAATAAATATTGGTTATCTTGTTAAAAAATATGAATAAACTTATCAATTAAAACCAATCAATGTAACAAAAAAAATTGGTTTGAGACGATTGACTCTAACTCGTGTTACAAATAGTGTAGTAGCGATGTCCTCTCTAATACGTAGTACATAGTAACTGAATGATTTTTATAGGTACATTTTATTTATGAGATCTTTAAAAAAGTTCATTAGCGAGGAACTTTAAACAACCGTACAAGCTTTACAACGTTATTATTTTTAGATAGAGATAGAACTATACTGTCGATATATGCATCTCTATCTAATAATGCCGTCATAATTGGTATAACATTTTTCAAACAAATAAATATTGATATATTCTAATCAGATTTTACAAACAAAAAGTTACGCTAAAAAATGTTTTTTTTTTTTTAATTAAGAGAGTATATTTTTATGTACATAGCGTTATTACAGAAGTAAACACTGGGAAATATAATAGTTAAACTAATTTAAGTCAGAATTTAAAATCCTATAGTTACTTCTATATCACTGAAATTGAAGTCGAACGGTTCGATCAAAAAGTTCGTCTCAAAATCATTGACTGTATGAAAAAAATCATTGAATGTGGCGCCCAGTGTGGCCATAGCGACAAAAAATATTCTGTTACATGTGTTTTTGCTATTTTACATTTTAAGCTGTCTATTTTGTAAGTAAAATCATATTTTAATCACAGCTATTACGTAAAAAATTAAATCGCGTGTGTGTGGACGACTTAATTTCTAAGTCAACTATAAAACTCTTAATTTTTAACAATTTTTATGTATTTATACAATAATCAGTCTTCGACAATACTTTTAGCTTACTATTTTTGGAAAATATATAGTTAATTATGACAATTTAAGATTATAATGAATATAAACAGTATTTATGGCACAACCAATTTTAAACCCGTACAAAAAAGTTATACATTTTTGAGGGTACTTGTAAATTAGCCTCATAACAACAAATAAATCTAATTTCTGACTTTCAAATCACAAAAAAAATTACTGAAATTCGATACAACATGAGACTACCCACAATAAACCTAAAAAAAAAAACTACCGTCGTAAGTTTTTCTGCTACCCACAAAATTTTTAAACAAAATCCCCATGCAACCTAACCGGCCTCCCCCCCTCTATTACCACCCTCCCCTGTGGCCCCGTGGGGAAGGAGCCTGCGATAAATTCGGTCGTATCGTGTCGGTACGGTCCGATATCGTGCGTCGGAAACGAGTCGACGCTCATGCGCTCGTGCTGGCTTTGAGAGTGGCGTAATTTCTGGAGATAGAAAATATATTTGAGTATTATAAAAATTCAGGTATAATTTTGTAGTGGATATAAAAAATATATCAATGTACAGGTAAATTAGCTTGGAGAAATTTTTGCATATGTAGTGGTGTGTATATTACTCAGATCTTAGAGCGCGTTTCCACTATATCGTTCAGGCCTATACAAAAATGTTTCGATATCCTAACATTACTATTTAATTTTATACTTATTCCTAGCAACACTTTTGTTTTCAATAAAAACAAGTTTTTATTTGAAAGAAAATGGTTTTAACTTTATAAAAAAAAATATATCATTCAATTTCACGTCCTTGAGCAAACGACAAGGCGACTACCGTGAAACAATAAAATATCGTGTCCATAATAATTTGTTTCATAATTAATATTTGACCATAATAATTACGAAACAAAACAAATAAATAAATCGTCACTTGATAGTGGAAAGTGGAAACACGCACAAAACCAGAATAAACCAGTTTACGCTGTCCGCAGGTGCCACGTGCAGTCGTTTGGTACCGTTAGAACATAAAGCACACATTTCATTCAAAAATTATAATTATTACGTATAGAAAATTTCGAGTCATTTGTAACAGGATGGCGGTTCTACAGGGGTCTTAGTACGCAATGAAAAACGATGGTGTGAACACTGGTACCGGCGGCTTAGTCGCGTGGGCGTTAGTCGAACTCGTCGGAAAAATAGCGAAAGTCAAACGATTTGTAACACAAAAATTTTAGAATTTACCGATAGCCCATAAAAAAGAAGTAGGCGGTAGTATCATGCCATACTTTTCCGGTGTGACTTACAGCCCGCCATACCGACGCGAATGTGTTGATTTAAAAAAAAACAATTCAACCATTTGTACCAGGCTAACTTTTGCACAGGTAACCATCGTCGTGCAGCTATTTACGAAAATCGCCATGCCATACTTTTCGGACGATTCCAAATGGTCGCCATACCGCCGAAAATCTGCAAAAAATTTTTTTTTCGCCAAACTTTTTGTACCAGTATTGCATTTGGATTTTTGGAGAGTATTTGATAAAATGTGACCATTATTATATTTACCATACTTCTAGTAGGGGGAAAAAGTGCTGCCATACTTGAAAAATTAATTTAGTATTAATTTATATAAGTGAAGATTTCCACCACCTAGATCTTTGAAATTTTGTATTTATATTCGTTGAACCTCAAACTTACAGGAAAAATTAGTGCCATACTGTTACTAATCGTTCAAAATACGAATAAAATCTTACAATAAAAAAAAATCTTATACACATTCGCCACCTCCCACAGGTATGGCATTATCACACTTCTATTTATAATCATTCAGGAGTTGTTGAAAAAAAAATTTAGGGTGGTACAAATGGTTCGGCGAAAAAAAAAATTTTTGCAGATTTTCGGCGGTATGGCGACCATTTGGAATCGTCCGAAAAGTATGGCATGGCGATTTTCGTAAATGGCTGCACGACGATGGTTACCTGTGCAAAAGTTAGCCTGGTACAAATGGTTGAATTGTTTTTTTTTAATCAACACATTCGCGTCGGTATGGCGGGCTGTAAGTCACACCGGAAAAGTATGGCATGACACTACCGCCTACTTCTTTTTTATGGGCTATCGGTAAATTCTAAAATTTTTGTATTACAAATTGTTTGACTTCGCTATTTTTCCGACGAGTTCGACTAACGCCCACGCGACTAAGCCGCCGGTACCAGTGTTCACACCATCGTTTTTCTTTTTGTCATTGCGTACTAAGACCCCTGTAGAACCGCCATCCTGTTACAAATGACTCGAAATTTTGTGTCAATATCTCCCGGTCTAGTAGTTTAATTGTTAAATTTTGTATTTGTTGATTGTTGTTATTATTTGTATTGTTATAATATTTGTTGAAGTGTTTAATTTGTGTGTAAGTGTTGTAACTTTATATTGTTAATTCAAAATGGCTCCAGTGTTAAAACATGGTCGAGGCAAGCCTTTGACTTCTCAAACTAAAGAATTAAACTTTAAATGTCGTTTCTTTTTCAGGTTAGTAAATTTTTCATTTTAGTAACATTGTTAGTGTAAAAGTTATACGTATGTTAAATGTGCAAATATTAAAATAAAGTCTCATCTTTTTCAGAGGAGAAACACATATAGTTTAATTTAAAATCCCTTATATATATATATAAAATAAAAACTAAAAATGAAATGTTGTTTTATTTCATTTGCTGACCATACACTACTACAAACGCAAAAATTTCTCCAAGCTAATTTACCTGTATTGAAAAAAAAATCGCTTATTCTAGTTCTCAAAATCATATTTCAATAATAAAGTGAACGTAAAAGTAAATCATTTAATTCAAATTCAAAAATACAATAACCGTGTAGCCTAATAATTATTATTGTATGTAAATAATAATAAAAATAGCGTGTGTGCCGAGCACACGTGTCAGACAGAAGTGAAACTTCTTTGGCAAGATTCAAATGGGTATTAGAAGTCGGGTCTTTTGTTTTAGAAGTGAAACTTCTTTAGGCACATTGAGAGTAAAATTCCAAGGTCATCATGGCCCGTCACATCATGCAGTAAGGAGAAGATTTTGGTATCTTTGAAGCTAACCAAGAAGTTTTATTTCCCACACATGTGCTCGTCACCCATGTTTTTTTTTACGATAATAATTCTTGTTTCCGACACTATCCCTATCCCAAACTATTAGTATGATTTAGTTATAGTTAGTTAATAGTTTAGTTATAAGGTATTTAAGTATGTTGTGTGTATCTTGTGTATGCATTTTATTGTATTATGTAATTACATCTACTTAATCTAATAATTGTTTTTCTTGCTTTTTCTCAATTTATTATGTCGCTTCTTTGCCTTCTCCCCGGGGTTGCCTGGCAAAAATCACTGCATAGTGATAAGGCCGACCTTTGTGCTTTTGTTTATTGTAAATTGTTATTTTATGTACCTGGTTTATTGCACAATAAAGTGTTAAATAAATAAATATCCCTACACAAGGCACTCACCCGGCGCTCCCCGCTCTCCCACAGCAGGTGCGCGAGGCGGCGCGCGTGCGCCTGCACCGCGCCGGCGAGCTGCGCCGACGACATTCGAGCCACGACGTTCGGGTCTAGCTCCTCGTGCACTGACCAAATTGTATTTAAAACGAAGGATTTGAACAAAAACACGTAAAATGTTTCATAGATCAATCTCAAATTCACTTCTAACTTTATTAATGTATTAATGACTAGCTGCGCTTCGCGGTTTCACCCGCGTGGCTCCACTCCTGTTGATCTTAGCGTAATGATATATAGCCTATAGCCTTCCTCGATAAATGGGCTATCTAACGCTGAAAGAATTTTTCAAATCGGACCAGTAGTTCCTGAGATTAGGGCGTTCAAACAAACAAACAAACTCTTCAGATTAAAATATTAGTATAGAGCATTTCATTAAAGAAACGAATCTTAAATGGCGGCGCTTATCATTCTCTCTCGCTTACACACGGTCGTACGGCATGCAAAAAAAAATAGGGAAAAGTAAAATCACTAAAATGTATTTGATTTTCCCTATAAGTAATAGTTTTTATCATAAATTTACAATGACAATTATATATTTGCGATAGTAAATAATGTTTTATTGGAATTTGACAAAATATGTTCTTTGGGAAAAGTTGTTCAGTTTTATGGGCTCATTACAAGTATTATCGGGATTTTGTTGCATTCTGTAGACGTAAAAATGATAATTCATATAAATACACAAGTACCATAACAAAGAAGTTTGTCAATAAACAATTTGAAATAATTAATAAAATAATTATCCATTTACATTATTATCCTTTTTTACTGACCTTACCATATGTCAGTGTCAGCTTTGGCCGCCATTGAAGATTCGTTTCTTTATTGAAACGCGTTTTGTATATTTTATTTACCAACAGAATTCACACAGGCTAAATTTACACACATTACAAATAAAGCTATCACTCACAGTCTGCCAATTCAATTTCAGACGCGTGCGGCGCGAGATCAGCACCACGACTGAACTCACTAAAGCTGTCCACTGACAGACATGACATGCGCTCCTGGTGAAGTGTAAATCATTGACGTAAAATAAACAACTAAGCTCACAATCACGCACAAAAATTGTCCGAAGCGAAACTCTGCTTACGCGTATCAGACAGAGTTTTTAAAAGAACGTTCGATTCGAACGAACGTTTGATTTCGGCAGTTAAAAGTGGTTTTGACCGACGCGGACGCTTTTAGTCAAAATCGTTTTTAACTGCAATGGCAAACAGGAACGAGCAAAAACACTCAAACTCAAAAGTAATTTCTTTTACAATGACGAACATTATTTTTATGTTAAAATGAAGTTTTGACCAACGTCCTTAGCTAAATACGTTTTTGACTAATTTTTGCAGATAATAGTGGCACGGAATGAATATTATAGAGTAAGGTATACGTAGAAATGCCGCGCTGCTCACACATTTTTTGACGATCATTTTAATAGACGATTGTGAGTCTAGGTGTTTATAGTATATCAATAATAAATATAACAGTAAAATAAAAATATATATTGAGATAAAGGTGGAAATAGAAATCACAACAGACTTAGACAACATTTTAATTTAGGCTATTGATTAATATCTATGTATGTTTTTATGAAATAGGTATTTATAGCTACTGGATTTGGTTCACTATGCGTGTTCGTATAGTCGTTTTTTTATATTTATAAATAATAGCAAAAAATACTAAAAATACGCATATCCTCACCTCTACTAAATTGAATTCGCGCTGCAAACTCAAGAAACCAGACGACAAGAACCTGTGATCGGCTCCATCCACCACGTCCACTGTAATTTAATTGGTAAATTATAAGAATAATAATTTACCAATTTTACTAAAAAATGAAGGGAATTTAGCACCTGCCCCTTTTTGAAGGCGGATGACCCGGGATAAGAACAAAAAATAAAAAATCTTTATTGGATTAAAAAATTAATACATTAACATGCGTCTCTAAGAAGACAGTGCTGCATTTTAAATTAACAAAATTCACAGAATATGTAAATAATTGCGAATTCTTGATTGTCAAAGGCTGCTAGAATTTAAATGTTTATGAGAGTGGTACTGGTGGTAAATCAATGAACACTTGTAAGTTTATATGAATTATTTTTCAATTTGATGGATGCGAATGTGTGTGCGCACACGCATGCGCGTTACTGTGTGCGTGCGGGCATATGTGTGTGTGTGTGCATCTCACCATCATCAGCAGGATTATCATTGATCCACTGTTGAGGCCAGTCGGGTTCAGTTATTTCTGGCAGCGGCAGTGGTGGGGGCGGGATTGCTGCAAATTGTTAAACTTTACATTTGAACGCATGAAAAAAGCTTTTTACTCCTGTAACTTCTCTTTTTTATCCCGTATATTCTCGAAAATTGTGCAAAGTGTGAAATTTGTAGTTTATAATTTCTATTGAGCAATACAGTCTGTAGGAATGTTATTTTTTTTTTCAATTGCGAATGTTTATGTATACTTTTAATGGCAGAGCAATCACGCACCTGGATTAAACTCCGGCCAAGTGTGCTCCACCCCGTAGTACTGCGCTTGCAACTCTGCGATCGTCCTCACGTCGTCTTTACTTAGAGCACTCTTTGTTGTGTTCGTGTTTATGCTTCTGGGACGGATTTCCGCTAGAATAGATGTATTAAAAGTAAATCGTAAATTCCAAGTAAAATATAAGAGAATACTATGATACCACAGTAATGATACTTTGTACCTTTTTTTATGTGGCAAAAATTTTCGCAAAAAATACGTAGGTTATAGCACCTAAACTGAAACTCAAATATTTATTTATTCAACAAGACTTCGTTTAGAAGCGCTTTTGATTCGACAAAATACAGAAAAATAGTAACTTACTGCCGGTTCGGAAAGCAGTTTCTACAGAATTACGAAGAAAAGTAGCAGGCAGAAAGACGTAAATTTATGTAATGTTATTTAATATTTTGTAATAGTATGTAGCATGCTGTGTGAAATTTTATTAAAATTCCCGAACAGT
Source organism: Colias nastes (assembly GCA_907164665.1). Taxonomy (NCBI): domain Eukaryota; kingdom Metazoa; phylum Arthropoda; class Insecta; order Lepidoptera; family Pieridae; genus Colias; species Colias nastes. The sequence continues at coordinate 3,841 of CAJQZM010037557.1, read as the reverse complement.
AAAATTTAATTAAAAAACACAGCATTGACAAAAATATCATGCGCTACGAAATTTACTAGTTCAGCTACGTATATTTCTGTCACATACTTTCTTATTATCAATTATTTATTACTTTTAAATGGAATGTACTATACTTTTCTATCTACCATAATCATTTGTACCACTCACCTCGCTTCGGCAAGTATTCAGATTGCAGTTCTACCACCCTATCATTAATTTCCTTCTCCAATCCTGGACAATTTAAACACAGATTACGATCCAATTTCACATCTACTTCTCTGTCTCTAGATAATAACTTCTGTAGGATATCATTGGAATCGTTTGTCTTCTGTTTCTGTGTGGTCGATGGCCATATGTTGATACTTTCAAGCCATTGCTGTGAGAGGTTGCGTTTTAGTGAGTCCGGTTTAGATTTTGATGTTTGGTCTGCATCTGGAATATTTTAATGCTTTTAATGTTACTTGTATGTGATAATTTCTATATTAGCAAAGCAATTTTTTTTACTAGTTTAAATAAATTGTTATTAAGATTTTTACTGCCAAAATTTACTGATCAATAATTTGCTTAATTAAAAGGATTGATATCTATTTATCAGATTAAAATATTACTTTATATATCAACACTTGCCTAGTAAATCCATTAAAAATACTACTACTACATTATTGTACAAAATAAAAAAAAATGAATACAATTATTATGTTTAATTAAATTCTTGCTTATGTATTTTCATCCAAGATAATCATCAAATAAAAAATTAATTTGATGATTATGTATCTTATTTTAACTACCAATTTTGTACATTTGTTCAATCTATATATATAAAAATGAAACCCGTTTCGCGTTGTCACGGCATCACGCGTGAACGGGTTGACCGATTTCGATAAATCTTTTTTTATTATATTCCTTGAAGTACGAGGATGGTTCTTATGTAGAGAAAACGTAAATATGTACCACGGGCGACACGAACGACAGCTGTGTTCAATCCATACTAATATTATAAATGCGAAAGTAACTCTGTCTGTCTGTCTGTTACTCAATCACGCCTTAACTACTGAACCAATTTACATGAAATTTGGTATAGAGATATTTTGATATCCGAGAAAGGACATAGGCTACTTTTTACCCCGGGACATAGGATAGGTTTTATCCCGGAAATCCCACGGGAACGGGAACTATGCGGGGTTTTTTTTTACTGCGCGGGCGAAGCCGCGGGTGGTAAGCTATTAAAAATATTTTTTTCTATTACAAACCTGAGGCAGTATCAATAAATGCATCATTGAGGTGTAATGATGAGCCTTCCTCCACATCATAGGTTGTATTGAGAGTACTTCTGCAGACAATGAAAAATTGTTTTACTCTTTATAGATATTTGTATAAAATTTCTTCATGCAAAACTTGACATTATAAACTACTAAAAATCTAAACAAGCTGATGATTTAGGTAGGTACCTAAATCATCAGCTTGTTTAGATTAGATTAAGTATGTACTTAACAAAACATCATTTATTATTGCTTACATAGGTAGTAAAGATATGTATGATAAGTTTTGGTCCTAAATGATTTTAGAAAACGACTATTACTAAAATTAATCAGTAGTCAATCCCTTCGTACACGGGTACAAAAATCACAAACATTATATTTTCCATGATCATATTTTGATATTGCATACTTTGACTCTTTTGCCAAAATAAATGGCGTTATAAAAACCAAAATACTAAGTGCTATAGCTACTATATCGCATCACTCATATCTTTCTCTTCATACGAGTAATGTCTGATTTTTCAGCTAAATTTTGTTTGGAATATTGGGGATACTTACTGTACTTTCGTTTCTATTTTATTTCCTCTTGCACCTAATTTCCAATTCCTCTTATTTTTATAAAATTCTAGCCTGTATATTGCTACAAAATCAGCTTTATTATTTTTATTGGAAGACATTTTCAGCTCTCAGCTCTCAGAATGTAACTGTTTGAGGGTATAATGGTTTTGCGAAACTTTCGATTCTTCTACCCTATATCAATTTTTTTTCATGTTTATTCATGAAATATGCAATAAACTATAAATAAAATATTCAAGACCTGAGATTATTCTAGTAACCATTCATAATTTTTTCAAAAGCCCGAGTCAGAGAGAATTTAATCAGAATGAATTTCTCAGAAATACACTAATATTTTGTTGTCAACTGTCAATATTTTCAAATACCTCCAATAAAATTCCGGTTCGTCCCGGGCAGAGCGAGGAAAAACCCTTTATCCAAATCTAACAATTTATTCAAAAACAACCAAAACAATCAAGCCTATAATAAGTTATGTGCGGAGTAATATATATAATTGTCTATTTTCATAAGTGGTAGCCGTAAAATGAAACGCCGAAAATTAATAATCTGTGAGATTTTATTCACTATTTTGACATTTCATCTTGAGCTGTCCCGTGTCCGTGTTCATGTCGAGAGCTCCGTGGTAACGATGTCTTCGTTTAGTATAAACTTGTTATTGTGTTCAGTTTTGTGTATTTTAGTGAATACGAGTACACAGCAATCAGTACATAGACGATTTGAATATAAATATTCGTTCAAGCCGCCGTACTTAGCGCAAAAAGATGGTTCGGTGCCGTTTTGGGAGTATGGAGGAAGTAAGTACATTTTCTGTACATTATCAATACTTTTTCGGCTATTTTAGTGTATTGGCTTATTAACTGAATATTTCTTTAGGTAGTAAAATATGTTTTTCACTTATAATAGGGCGTTTTTAGTAATTACATGGCTTGTTGTTACGGTACATCACATCTGACAAAGACACGTCAGAAGAATCTGTCAAATTGGAAAGGGATGGATGTATTGTATTTCGCATATGCGTGACAAAGAAAAGAGATACGTGTCAAATCTTGTTTGCGCTTCCACGACGGCAAAGATCGTGGATTCAAGTTTTTTGGAATGCGTTTTATCGTTTTCATGAATTAAAATATTAACTCGTCTCATTATAAATGTTGCTAAATTTTATTACAGTATCTAGAATTTAAATTACTATAAATGGCAGCGATTTTTAGGTATAGGTAATAATACATATTCATAGTAGATGATAATTAATAGCCTTTTTGGGTATCTAGTCAATTAGACTAAATTTGTGGATGAATTTTTTTGGCGGAAATTGCAGAATTTTTATTCAGTTCCATGTGTTGCTTTTGGTATGGGTACAATTTTTTATTGATAGCTTCTAGAGACTTTACTACGACTTTAACTAAGACTTTCACTGTCTATCAGAAAATAACATAATTTTCTTTAAAAATGTAAAATATTATCACAAAATATTATCTATTTTTAAAAGGAAAATTTCATGTTTTTTTTTTTTAATCAATTATCAGGGTTGTAAATTAAGTAAGTTGAGTAGCTTATAAACATTTAAAATATCCAAAAGATATTCCAAATGATAAGATAAAAGGCACACTTTATTAATTTATGAATATTATATCACATTATCATAACAATAAAATGTAACATTTTCAATAAGTCATTTGACTTCTTGACTTTAGAAAAGGCGAGTGCATTTTATCTACCTCTTATTATACTACATACTTACCTCTTATTAATATTTATACAACTCTATACTAATATTATAAAGCTGAAGAGTTTGTTTGTTTGAACGCACTAATCTCAGGAACTGGTCCAATTAAAAAAAATCTTTCTGTGTTAGATAGCCCATTTATTGAGGCTAAAGACTATATATCATTACGCTAAGACCAACAGGAGCGGAGCCATGCGGATGAAATTGCGAAGCGCAGCTAATTTAAAATAAAAATAATTTTAATTAGACAAGTAATAGAAGTGAAAGCCTACAAAATTAATGC
>CAJQZM010037556.1:0-42163 GCA_907164665.1 Colias nastes | reverse complement strand
AGGGGCAGCATGCGCCTCTTGCGCATCGGCATCATCTGTCGGATCAAAAGGCGTTTCGCTCATGGCGGCGGGCTTTCACACGCACAGATTTCCGTCTGGCTTTTGTCTGTGCAGATCGCATCGGCCGGCATCGTGCCCCAACCGGGTTTTTCCTGCGAGAGGTAAAGCAGAATCGGCACAATCGGGGCCGTTTCACCCGATGCGCTTTCTTTCAGAAAAGGCGCGGCGCTCGAAGGCGCCGGGGTTCCGGAAGTCCGATCACGAACGTCAGATGACCGGAATCAGATGATCGGGATCAGACGATTTCGTGAGGCGTTGCGTCGTAAGACGTAGCGGACATGGAGATTTCGGAACTCGGCTTGCGATTGCGCACCAGCCAGTAGCAGATACCAAGCGCGAGAACGGATGCCGACAGCGCCAGAACCTGCATCACATCGACCGAACTCAGATCGAGCACGATGAATTTGCGCACGGTTGCCATCATGCCGATCAGCAGGACAGAGCGCATTCTCACCAGACTATGAGAGGGCGTATCGGGCGCCACGAGAATCGAGTGCTTGAATTCGAGCGCAATCAGCACCGTAAAGCACAGGCCGAACAGGGATTGCAGCACAGCCGGGTTGGAGGGCTCCAGCGTGGCCGTGCGTATCATCTCATACACCGCATAGACGACATGAACGAGGCCAAGTGCTGCAACCACCATAACGCACAGGGTGAGAACGAGCATCGCACACTCCTCGAACAGGTCGAAAAGCGACGAGACTTTGAAAAAACCGGGAAAGCTCTTGATCATGGCCCTGTAAAATCTTGGTTATCTGGAGACTGACATTTCTATAGCGGAGTGCGCCTGCGGCAGCAGCAACCCAAATGTTGGGATTTCGTAATCTCCGGGCCTTATTGCGCCTGAGTGCTCGCATGACCGGTCCTCATTCTCCCGGCAAAAACCCCGTGGGACCTGTCGATGAGCCCACTTCATACCCTCTTGCCAAACCATGCCATTGCAGTGGAAATCCCTTTCCATGCGCAAACTAGACCCTTTCCTGCTCAGCCTGATCGCCGCCATCGTGCTGGCAACGTTCCTGCCCTGCTCAGGAAATGAGGCCGTACTGCTCTCCCGTCTCACGACCTGTCTGATCGCCCTGATGTTCTTTTTGCAGGGCGCAAGGCTGAAACCCGAAGCCGTGCTCGAAAGCGTGCGCGACTGGCGCCTTCAGGGAAGCGTGCTTTCCTGCACCTTCCTGCTTTTTCCGCTGCTCGGTCTGGCCTTGCATGCCCTCGTTCCCGGTCTGCTCAAGCCCGATATGTGGCATGGCGTGCTGTTTCTGTGCTGCCTGCCCTCGACGGTGCAGAGCTCGATTGCACTGACCTCCATCGCCAGAGGCAATGTGCCTGCCTCGATCTGCGCCGCCACCCTGTCCAACCTGATCGGTATCGTGGCCACGCCCATTCTGGTCGGGCTGATCGTGCAGAAGGGTAATGTCTGGTCGGCCCATGCCATCGTCGATATTGCAACGCAGCTTCTCCTGCCCTTCGGCGTGGGGCAGCTGCTTCACAAGCGCCTCGGTGCCTGGGCCCATCGCAACAAGAAACTGCTCTCGTTCAGCGATCGCGGCTCTATCGTCCTCGTTGTCTATACGGCGTTCAGCCATGCCGTCGTGGAGGGTATCTGGCATCGCGTATCGGTGCCTGATCTGGCCCTTACCGCCGGGCTCGATCTCGTGCTTCTCGTGCTGGTACTGGTTCTGTCACGCCTGCTGGGGCGTGTGCTCGGCTTTTCGGAAGAGAGCAGTATTTCGCTCATGCTGTGCGGGTCCAAGAAGTCTCTCGCAACCGGCGTACCCATGGCCAATATCCTGTTCCCGGTTTCCGTCGTCGGTACCGTGGTGCTGCCTCTCATGATGTATCATCAGATCCAGCTGTTCGTTTGCACACTCCTGGCACGCCGTCTCGCTGCACGACCCGGCCTGCCTCTCGAGGCCGAAGGCGAGGCCTGAAACAGGCGCAGAAACCTGCCGCCTGAGGGGCTGCTCTTTTCTTACCGCTCTTTCATGGGAAACGCAGACGCCATCGGGGGTTAACCCTTCGAGGCGTCGGTTTTGTCATATCACAGCAAAGTGATAGCAAGACCTGCCGGACCGGAGAGAAGAAGGAAAGCCTGTGATCAAGCAAGACTACGTGCACTCCATGTCGAAACTGCTCGCATGGTTCGACTGGCTGCCGCCTTCACTCGCCTCATCGATGCTTCTCATTGCAGCGGCCCTGTTTGCCCTGCTGTTTAGCAGGCTGATCACCGAGGCTCTGCCGCGGCTGCCCGGACTGCGTCGCATCGCGTTCATTCACGAAACGATTGCACGGCTGCAAAACCACGTCCGCCTGCTGCTGATGATTGTGGCAGCCAGTGCTGCCCTTCCGGCTGCCACCGGCTTTTCATGGTCCACCACCCAGTTCCTGGCCCATTTCTTTGCGTTTGCCTTCATCATCACGCTCGGTTTCGGGCTGATCAAGGCATTCCGTTTCGGCACGGACAAATATCTCGACCGCATCGCCAACCGCGCCCAAGTCGATGACATCACCGTACGGTCGCATCAGACACAGATACGCATCCTGCGTCGCGTGATCGAGATCACTTTCGGCGTCATTACGGTCGGTGCTGCTCTCATCGTTTTCCCGTCCGTACGTCAGTACGGGGTGTCGTTATTCGCATCCGCAGGTGCTGCCTCACTGGTCGTCGGTCTTTCGGCCCGTCCGGCCCTGTCGAACCTGATTGCCGGTATCCAGAGTGCCATCACCCAGCCCATACGCATGGAGGATATGCTGATCCTCAACGGCGACTGGGCCTATGTGGAAGAAATCAACGCCACTTATGTCGTGCTGCGCACGTGGGATCGTCGTCGCTATATCGTGCCGATCGCTTATTTCCTCGAAAATCCGTTCCAGAACTGGACGCACAGCTCGCCCTCGCTGATCGGGTCGATCTTCCTCTGGCTCGACTACCAGACCCCGGTCGATGAGGTACGCCGCATGTTCCAGGAAGAGCTCGCGAAGTCGAAAGACTGGGATCACGATATGGGGTCGGTGGGCTGTCAGGTGGCAGACAGCAACGCACAGGTCATCTCGATACGGCTGATCGCCGGCGCACGCGATGCCAACGCCATGTGGGATCTGTGCTGCGACCTGCGCGAGCGTATGCTCAAGCGCCTGCGTGAGGAAATGCCGCAATCGCTTCCCCGCAACCGGACGGCCATCGTGCCGGGTGCGGCGGACGAACCTGCCTGGCCGGACTCGATGGTCTCGCCACCGGTCAATCGCCCCATGGCAGGCGGCCAGTATAACGGCCCGGATATCCTGCCGAAGCGCTGACACACGGCGCGCCGATAAACCTCGCGTGAGATCTGCGCACCATCCGCGCGCAGATCCGTGAGAACCGGGGCTGTTCTACCCCGGAGAATGGCCGGATGATGGTTTCAGATCAGTTTTCCTGACCCACCGCATTGCACCTCTGCCTAGTGTCGGCGCAACGCCCCTCTCCCTGAGGGATGTCGCGACAAAGAGAGAGGAGCCTCAACGGTGAAACTGGTTCTCGACCCCTATATGCAGCGCCATCTTTCCCTGCCGGATATTGCGCGTGCAACAGCGTCTTACGGCTTCGACGGCATAGAATTATCCCCCCGTGCCGATTTTCTGGAGTGGTGGGTCATGCCGCGCGCCACATCGCAGCGCATACGCGATTTCAGAAAGGCCCTGCGCGACAACGGCACCGAACTCACCACACTTCAGCCCATGTATCGCTGGTCCAGCCCGATCGAGGAAGAGCGCCAGACCGCCATGCGCTACTGGCGACGCGCCATCGAGATTGCCAGCGAGATGGAATGCAAGGTGATGGTATCGGAATTCGGGCGCGGCACATCGCCCGAACGCTCGTCCGGTCTGCCGCCCGGCGTTGCCACGCCGGAAACCTGCGAGGCGGCTTTCTGGCGCTCGATGGACGATCTGGTGCCCCTGCTCGAACGCTCAGGCATAACCCTCTCGCTCGAACCGCACCCCGAAGACTGGGTGGAGACCTTCCATCCCGCCATCGATATCATCCGCAATGTCGGCTCCGATGCCGTCAGGATGTCGTATATCGTGCCGCACACATTCTTCTACGGCGAGGATATGGCGGCCATGCTGCGTGAGGCTGCCGACATTCTCGTGCATATCCGCGTGGCCGATACGTTCGACCATCGCAAATCCTCGGAGTTGCGCTACATCGTCAACCCGCCCGGATCGCGCGTACGCGTTCATCAGCATCTCGATATCGGTCAGGGCGAAATCGACTGGAAGCGGTTTTTCGATACGCTGGCCGAGATACGCTTCGATGGCATTCTTTCGTCCTGCGTCTTCGCCTGGGAAGACCGGGCCGAGGAGTCCACGCGCTTCATGCTCGACACCATGAAAAGGGAGCTGAACCAGCGCGGCATGATATGAAATCGCATCGCTGAAAAGCCCGGACCGGTTTGTGCCCCCTGTGCCGGGTGTCGCCAACCGGTTTCATGCCCATCCGGTATCCCGAACCGAAAACGGATAGGTGAAAACGGTCGGGTAAAACCCACCATCAGATATCGACGGGCAGACGCTGCACACGCGAACGCAACAGCTGCTCCTCGAAATCCAGCTCCTGCTGGAGCTCCCACTCCCTCTGGTCATTGATCCCACGGGTTACGAACAGCCTGTGCAGCGTCTGGCGCTGCGCGCGCAGCAAAAGCAGTCTTGTCGCCAGCTCTATACGTTCACGCCTCAGGGACAGGCTGCGACTCATGAGAGAGCCCTGCGGCGTCTCCTCGATCTGGCTCAGGCGGTTGAGATAAACCTGCGCAAGCCTGTCGATGACATCCAGACGCAGAGCCTTGTCGGCATCCTGCCCCTGAGGCTCGCTGGCGATATGCGTTTTTTCCTCATGCAGAAAATCGATAGCCGTATGCAGCAGACTCTGACGCGCTGCATTTTCCTCCGCAGCATGACGCTCCATACCCGCCTTGGGCAGAAAACGCAGACAAAGCGGCATGAGTAACCCGGCCCCCACCAGAGACACCACAATCACCCCGGCCGCTACGGTGATGAGCAGCTCGCGTGAAGGAAAAGCCCCGAGCGCACTCCCTGCAGCAGGCAGAGACAGGACGGCTGCCAGCGTGACCGCCCCTCGCACCCCGGCAAAGGTGAGCAGCACCGAACCGAGAAAATCGGGCCAGAGGAAAGGCACATGCATCCAGCGTGCCACCAGCCAGCGTCTGAAAATAGAGAGCCACACCCCGGCAAAGCGCAGCACCGTCATGATGGCGTAGATCGCCAGAACGAGGCCGAACAGCTGCAGGACGGAAATACTGCCTTCATGCGCGGTCGCAATCCCGCCACGCATCAGGGCCGGAAGCTGCAAGCCCAGCAGCAGGAAAATCAGCGCGTTGAAGATGTAATTGACCATTCCCCATACGGTTGTCGCCTGAAGGCGCGTCGCCGTATTGGTCTCCTCGATCATACCCATCATCTTGATGACCATGCAGGCAGAGACAGATGCCAGAATACCCGAGCAATGCGCGCGCTCACCAAGGATATAGGTCACAAAAGGCAGCAGGATCATCAGCGTGATCTGCAAGGGCGGATCGTCGAAACCGCGCCGCAGCAGAATACGGTTGAGGCGCGCCGACACATAGGCAATCACCGCGCCGATCGCGAGACCGCCGAGCGAGACAAGCAGGAATTCGTCAAATGCCTGACGGTAGGAAAACTCGCCCGTCAGCGCCGCCGCCGTAGCGAAACGGAAGCAGACCAGTCCCGACGCATCGTTAAACAGCGCCTCTCCGGACAGAACATGAATCATGCGCTCAGGCACATGCCGTCCGGCCAGCAAACCCGAGACGGCCACCGTATCGGTCGGTGAAAGCGCCGCAGCCAGCGCGAAACAGCAGGGCAGGTCGAGCGTGGGAACGAGCCAGTGGATCGCATAGCCACAACAGACCGTGCTGAGCACCACAAGACCGAAAGCAAGAAAGAAAATCGTGCCACGCAGCTCATGGAATTCGCGCAGGGGCATGCGAAAGGCATCGGCAAACAGCAGCGGCGGCAGAAAGACCAGCATGAACAGATCAGGCCTGAGCCCGATCCTTACTCCGGCCAGCGCTGCCACGACGCCGAGAATGATCTGAAGTAGAGGGAGCGGCATCCGGTTGCGTATTGCCCGGGCCATCAGGCCGCTTGCCGCGGCGAGCACAAGAAGCAGAAGAATATTATCGGCCGGTATCATGACGAAACCGGCACTGGGTGGTGTGACATGGTGGTGAGTCTGTGCCCCTGTTATCGGCGGTGGTGTATCGACCGGCGCATTATGGATCCAGATGCGCTAGAAAGACGTCATGAGCTCTTTCCGCTTTCTGCATGCCGCCGATCTGCATCTCGATAGCCCACTCAGAGGGCTCGAGCGTCATGACGGTTTGTCCATGGAACGCATTCGTGATGCGTCACGACGCGCACTCGATAAAATGGTCGACGCCGCCATCGCCCATGAGGTCGCTTTCGTGGTGATCGCGGGCGATCTGTACGACGGCAACTGGAAGACGATCAGTACCGGGCGCTACATGGCCCATGCGCTTGGGCGGCTGATCAGACATGGCATCCGCGTTTTTCTGCTGCAGGGCAATCACGATGCAGCCTCCATCCTGACGCGCGATCTGCCTCTTCAGGCCGGGATCGACCGCTTTCCCTCACGTAAGCCCGGCAGTTTCACCATGGATACGCTGCGCGTCGCCTTGCATGGCCAGAGCTTTGCCGAGCGTCACGTGCCTCATGACATGACCCCCGCCTACCCGCCGCCGGTCGAGGGCTATTTCAATATCGGCGTACTTCACACCTCGCTCTCCGGTCATGGGCAGCATGAAACCTATGCGCCCTGCACCCCGGAGGGATTACGCGCAAAATCCTACGATTACTGGGCTCTGGGTCATGTTCATGAACGCATGATCCTGAATGACGGAACCCCTATCGTCTATCCGGGTGTTCTGCAGGGCAGACATATACGCGAGACAGGCGAAAAAGGCGTCGTTCTCGTCACGGTCGAAGACCATGTCGTCAAGGCGATCGAGCCGATCTCCTGCGATGTGGTGCGCTGGACAGACAAATCCTTCGACTGCACAGCCATCGTTCACGAGGCCGAACTGCATCAGCGTCTGGGCACGCTGTTTCAGGAAACCGCTCGCGCTCATCCCGATCATCTCTGCGTCATGCGCCTCACGCTCACGGGCGAGACCGTCCTGCACGATCGTCTCAGACGACAGGGCCCCGTCCTGCGTGAAGCGGTGCAGCATCTCGCCGCGATGAGCGGCGGCGAAATCGAACTTGAAAAACTCGTTCTGCAAACGCATCCCCCAGTGGGCGAGTCAGCCGACCGCGCGCCCGTCACCGATGACACGGCCCTCGCGGCCCTGATCCATCGTGCCACGCAGGATCCGGATCTTCTTGAAGACATCGGGCAGGATCTCGATTTGTGCCTGAAAACGCTCAGTCTGGGCGATATCGCACCCGGCTCCCTGCTCGACCGGATCGACAAGCGCGACTGGACCGCCATCCTTCCCTTCATCGAGGAGGCGCTTTGCGAAAAACTGGCCGGTGAGCATGAGTCCGACCGGGGCGACAGGCGCCAGACCGAGCTTTCACCGGGAGACATGCCATGAGGTTCGCCCGGCTCGATCTCCTGCGCTATGGCAGTTTTGCCGAACGCCGGTACGATTTTGCGTCCGACCCGCTGGACCTGCAGGTGCTTTACGGCGCGAACGAAGCCGGGAAATCCACCACGCTTTCAGCAATCGGCGACCTGCTCTTCGGCTTTCCGCATCACAAGGGACAGGACTGGCGTTTCGATGCGTCACAGCTGCGCGTCGGCGCATGTCTGGAACGCGACGGCGAACCGCTCTCCCTGATACGACGACGCGGCACCAAACAGACGCTTCTGGCAGAAGATGGCTCAACCCCTCTGGATGAGAACCGGCTTCTGCGCTGGCTCGGCGGTGTGGATCGGGGCGCGTTCGAACGTCTGTGGAGCCTCGACCATGAACGCCTGCGTCTTGGCGGCGAGGCCATGGCCCATTTCGAGGACGATCTCGGCCAGCAGCTTCTGGCCGCCGGCTTCGGTCTGGACAATGTGCAGAACGTGCTCGACACGCTGGAGGCCGAAGCCGGCGCGATCTGGCGCAAAAACGGGCGCAGCACACGACTGAACGAGTTGAGAAACCGCCTTGGCGACGCACGCCAGCGTCTGGGAGCCGCCGAAAAAGACAGTCAGCGCTGGACTGCCCTCAATCGGGAGATCGAGGAGATCGATGCCACACTCGAGACAATGCAGACCACCCTCAGGGACATACAGCAAGAGCGCGCCACGCTGGAGCGTATCGACCGGTTGCGCACCGATCTGGACCGGCATGCCCAGCTCACAGCCTGGCTCGCCACGGAAGAGCCTCCCCTGTTTACGAGGGAGGATCATGATGTCTTCGATGAAGGTCTTTCCCGTTACGTCAGCTGTCAGCAAAACCGCGACCGGCTGGCAGAACAGCATGAGAGCGCACGCGCCATGCGCGCAGCCTGCACACCGGATCTGAATCTTCTCGCCCATGAAGATCGTATCGACGGCTTTCAGAGGCAGCAGGCACACTACACCCCTCTGCGCGCCGCATGGCCCGATCTCGAAAGAACGCTGGAAGAACTGAATCTCACCCTGCATGCCGCAGGGCTGAAGGGGGATCATGCGGCGATGCTCGATGCCTTGCCGGATCAGGCATTGCTTGAAAACCTGCGTCCGCTTGCCAACCGGAACGATCGGCTGACACAGCGCGAGACAGAATGCCGCGAGGCCTGTGAAGCAGCACAGGATCGCCTTGCGCGTGCCAGATCCCGCCTCGACGACACGCCCGCACCACCGCTGGAATCACTGGCCATCGCGCTGCAACAGGCCGAACGGCGCAGCAGTGTGGACGCCGAATTATCGGCTCTCGCATGCGATCATCAGGAAGCCGCAACGCGACTGGCCGCTGCCCTGCGCGACCTGACACCATGGGAAGGCACGCCAGAAGCCCTTCATGCCATGGCCGTACCCGAACCGGATTCGCTCGATCGCATCATCGCAGCATGGCGCACGCACAGGGCACAACATGAAACCCTGCAAACCGCGCGCGACGCCGTCTGCGTTGCACTCGATCGACAGACCCTCGCCAAGACCCATCTTGAACAGCGCCAGATCGTCTCTGCCGCCGCACTGCTCGCAGCACGCAAGGAGCGTGATGCCCTGTTCGACAGCCTCACGCATGGCAAGCCGGACGATGCCCTGCGCACGCGCTATCTCGATGCCGTATCTCATGCCGATACCCTGGCAGACCGACGCTTCGAGGAAGCGGAAGAATCGGCAAAGCTGACCCAGATCGATCAGGAAATCGACCGCCTGACCCTCGAACGTCAGCACCTCGAAACACAGCAGGCAACGCTGGACGCCCATCGTGACGCCGCAGACCGTGACTGGCAGGCTCTCCTTGCCGCGCGTACCCTGCCTGCACTCGACCCTGAAACGCTCAGAAGCTGGCTCGTCCTGCGCGATCGCGCCCTGACGGATGCAGCCACACTGAGCCGTATTGCCGCAAAACAGACTGAGCGCGCGACCCAGCGCCTCAAGGCCCTCGATCTTCTGCGGCGCGAACTTCCCGACATGCCCCCTGCCGAGACGGTGGCAGATGCCATTCTTCAGGCACAGCACCGTCATGCGTTTTGGCAGAGAGAAGCAGACCGCCTGCACCAGATCAGGGCAGATATCGAGCAGGAAGAACGAAGCCTGAGCGGCGAGACACGCAAGAACGCGATCCTTGCCCAGGAGCGCAAGGCGCTGGCCGCAGCCTGGACGGAAGCCACAGCATCGCGATCCGATCTCTCTCTTCAGAGCATCGACGGGCTCGACCGTCTGATCGCGCTACGCAACGCCGCACAGAAAGCCGTCCATCTCAGGGGCTCACTCGATGCCCAGAAGCATGAAGCCACTGCCTTCGATGACGCTGTCATCGCGTTTGCCACGGAACTGCATAGAGAAGACGGGCTGGCGCAACAGCCTGCGCAGGACTGTCTGGTGGGCCTTGTCAGGGCACTGCATCAGGCAAGAATCGATCGTGAAAAGGCGAAGGATTACGATCTGGAGCTCGCCAGAACCGGCCATGCCCTGGCCGAGGCTGAACAGGCGCTGTCCGTGGCAGCACAGGATTTCACGCCCTTCATACGCCGCCTGCCGTCAGGCATGGTGACGCAAGACGAAACCGTGCGGACGACCATAGACAGGCTGCGCAGCGTCGTCATGCGCGAGAAGACGCGTTATGCCGCACAGGACGAATATACGCGTCTCGAGCAACGCCTGCATCGTGAAGCCGCACTTTCCGATCTCGATGCGCTGCATGAACAGGCGAGAGACTGGCCCACAGAACGGATTGCGCTGCATCTGACCGGCCTGGCCGACAGACAGGAGGAAGCAGAACGCCAGCGCGAGGAAAAAATCAGAAGGCAGGGCGAGATTGCCAATGATATGAGGCAGATCGAGCAGGCACATAATGCACGCGATGCCGCACTCGATATCGAAATCTGCCGCACTGAAATGGCCAGTGCTGCCGAGGCCTGGGCCACCGCACGCATCCAGACGCTTGTCCTCACCCATGTGGCCAGACGCCAGCGGGATGAAAACACCAACCCCCTGCTCAAATCGGCCGAGGACCATTTTGCGGCGCTGACCTGCGGACGCTATCGCAAGCTCACCATTGCCGAAGACGGCAAAGCGCCCGAACTGGCGGCCATGCTCGATGACGAACGCATGATCCGCCCCGGTGCCATGAGCGAAGGCACACGCGATCAGCTTTTCCTGAGTCTGCGTCTTGCGGCGCTCGATCAGGCGCGTGCACGCGGCGTGATCCTGCCCTTTGTCGCCGATGATCTGTTCATCACATTCGACGAGCAGCGCGCTGCGGCAGGATTTGCGACACTCTCTGCCCTGGCGCGGCATAATCAGATCCTGTTCATGACCCATCATGCCCATCTGGCTGAAATGGCGGCGGGATTTGGCGGGGTGACACACAATGTATAAATTCGCCGCCATGGATTATCGCACGATCTTCATCACCGGTGCGGCCTCCGGTATCGGCCGCGCCCTCGCCCTGTCCCTCTCGGCACCGGGACGAACGCTCTATCTCGCCGACTGCAACAGGACCGGCCTCGATGCCACGCGTGAAGGGTGCGAGACGCGAGGCGCACAGGCCGTCATTACCTGCCTGGACGTGACGGACACCGCAGCCATGACCGAATGGTGCGCGCAGGTTCCTCACCTCGCCATCGATCTGCTTCTTGTATGCGCCGGTGTGACGGGGGGCGTCTCTTCCTGCGACGGGGAGGGCGCAGCCTTCGAGACGCCGGGCCAGATACGACGCATGATGGCCGTCAATCTCGATGGCGCCCTGAATGCCATTCTCCCCATCATGGAGCGTATGCGAAACCAGCCTCTGAGAAAGGCTGGGCGATTCCATAAACAACGCGGTCAGATCTGTGCCATCGCCTCGGTCGCCGGGCTTGTTTCCTATCCCGGCACCCCCTCCTATTCGGCTTCCAAAGCTGCGCTCGACCGTTTTCTCGTGGCGAGCGGCGCCTATAGCCGCAAGGCGGGCATCTATCTGTCGAGCGTCTGCTGCAGCTTCGTCGCAACCCCCATGGTCGCGCAGAACCGCTTTCCCATGCCGGGGCTGATGCGTGTCGAGACAGCGACGGCTCATATTCTCCGTGGTCTGGCACAACGCAAAAGACGGATCGTTTTCCCGTCCTGGCTGGTTCTCGGGTCACGTTTCATGGATATATTGCCGATCTGGCTGGCTGAATTCTACTATACCCATCAACCGACAGGCTGCCCCGGCTCGATGCCGGGAATCGACAATCCCGCCTGCAAGGACACGCTCATTGTATCCGCCGACAAGGCCCCGTAATCGCCGCTTCCGTAAGGCGGTAATCGCCGCCGGCGGAGACGGCGCTCCGTTTTCTACTGGCCTTTGTGACAAGATGACGAAAAGATAGCCGCGTATCGCGCTGCCACGAAGTATTCCTTCGAAAATTTTGCTATGGAGACGAAATGAATTTGTGTCGTCTCTTCATCATGCGCCCCGTGGCGACGATATTGCTCGCCCTGTCGCTGCTCGCTGCAGGTGCGATCTGTTATCCGCTTATGCCGGTCGCAAGCCTGCCCGATATCGGATCGTCGACGATCAATGTCGAGATCGAGCAGCCCGGCGCAAGCCCAGAGCAGATGGTCAGTTCCGTCACCACGCCGCTCGAACGCTATCTCGGCCAGATTGCCGGTGTGAAGCAGATCGAATCCGACAGCGAAAACAGCTTTGCCTATATCCGGATCGATTTTGTGGAATCGCGCAATATCGACGGGGCTCTGCGCGATGTGCAGGCTGCCCTGAGAGCTGCACGCGCCGATCTGCCGCAGGGCACGCTCGACCGCGACCCCTACGCCTATAAGGAAGACCCGACCTCGCAGCCGGTCTATCTGCTGTCCCTGACGTCAGATGTGATGACCCTGCCCAAGCTGTTCGATCTGGCACAGATCAGGGTCAAGCCGCTACTGGCCCAGATCAAGGGCGTGGGTCATGTGCAGGCGGTGGGCTCTGCCGCCCCTGCCGTGCGTGTGGATGTCAATCCCTATGCGCTCTACAAATGGGGCGTCGGATTCGAGGACGTCAGACAGGCGCTTGCCTCAGCCAATGCCAACACACCCAAGGGCTTTCTCGATTCAGGCGGTCAGCGTCTCATGCTGGAGACGAACGATCAGGCCGAAGATGCCGCGCAATACCGCGATCTGATCATCGGCTATCGCAACAGCCTCAATCCGATAAAGCTCTCGTCCGTCGCTGAAGTCACGGACAGCGTTCAGGATCTGTATCAGGCCGGGTATTTCAACAACAAACCTGCGATCACCCTGATCGTACGCGGTCAGCCCAAGGCCAATACGGTCAAGATCGTCGATGCCGTCAAAGAACGCATGGCCATGCTGCGTTCTGTCCTGCCACCGGGCGTGGAGATGGATACGGCTATCGATCTTTCATCGAGCATACGCGCGTCGATGGACGACACACAGCTCACGCTTGGCATATCGATCATTCTCGTGATCGGGGTGATTCTGGTCTTTCTGCGTCGTCTGCGCTCGACGATCATCCCGGCCGTCACCGTGCCGATTGCCCTGATCGGCACGATTGCCGTGATGAAATGGCAGCATTTCACGCTCGATATCATGTCGCTCATGGCGCTGACCATCGCCGTGGGCTTTGTGGTGGACGACGCCATTGTGGTGCTGGAAAACATCGCCCGTCACATGGAAGCCGGTATGGACCGCATGAGCGCCAGTCTGCGCGGCTCGGCCGAAATCGGCTTTACCGTGCTGTCGATCACGGCCTCGCTGATTGCCGTGTTCATTCCCCTGCTGTTCATTCCCGGTCAGGTCGGCGCGATCTTCTACGAGTTTTCCATGACCATCGTTTCGGCGCTGCTCATCTCGCTCGTCCTTTCGCTCACGCTCACACCCATGATGTGCGCGTACTGGCTGGATGTGGAACACGAAGAGCCGACCGGTAAAAGCCTGCGCGATCGCACGTTGCGCCTGATCGACTGGGCCCTCGACGGAATCATCGCGCTTTACGGCCGTACCCTGCGCGTGGCCCTGCGCCACCACATCCTGACCTTTCTCACCCTGCCGCTCAGCTTTGTGGCGCTCGTCGGCTCGATCGTGCTCATGCCCAAAACAGGCGTGCCTGCGCAGGATATCGCACTGGTGGGCGGCTCGATCAGCGGTGACGACACCATGTCGTTCAGCGAGATCACCAAGCGTATCCATTACGTCGGTGAGGTGATGAAGGCCGATCCTGATGTGCTGTCCGTCACGAGCTGGAACAACAGCAGCAGCGACGGGCAGCTTTTCGCCCGGTTGAGCGACAAGCGCACGCGCACGCGGACCGACACGCAGATTGTGGAAAGCATACGCAAGAAACTTGGCGATATGCCCGGCCTGCGTACCTCGTTCTTTTCGGCAGGCGATCCCAATGGCGGCGGAGGCCAGCATCGTAGCGGTGCCTTCCGCTATGTGCTGCGCGATCAGGATATGGCCGAGCTGAAGCTCTGGGTTCCGCGTCTTGTCGCGCGTCTGCGCAAGGACAAGATGATGTCCACCGTCACGAGCAATATCGAGGGTCATGGCGCATCGGTCCATGTGAAGCTACGTCGCGATACGGAAGCCCGTTATCTCGTCACCCCCCAGCTCGTGGGCAACGTGCTTTACGATGCCTATGGCCAGACGGTTGCCTCGCGTATCCATACCGAAATCACCACGCATTCCGTGGTGATGGAAGTGGCGCGCGCCTATCGCGAATCCCCCGAACAACTCCGCAGTGCCTGGATTTCCACGGCCTCGGGCACGCCCGCCGGCGCCGTTCGCTCCAACCAGATACGCGTGCGTGCCGATAACAGTGCCACGGCCTCGACGGCGACGCTGCTCAGTCAGGCTTCGCTTCGCAATGCCATCGCCAACCAGATTACCGGCAACAACTCCAACGGCTCTGCCGTCGCATCATCGGTTGAAACCATGATCCCGCTGATCAATGTGGCCGATCTGGCGATGGAGCCCACGCCGATGGAGATCGACCATCAGGATGGCATGACCTCGACTGCCATCAGCTTCGACCTGGCCGACGGCAAAACCTATGAGGATGCCCGCAAGCTGATCGAACAGACGCTTCAGGATATGGGCGCCCCACCGGGGCTGACCGGAGAATTCTCCGGTCTTGCCGGTGACACCAAGGCCATGCTGGTCAACGAGCTGCTGGCATTCGTGGCCGCACTCTTTGCCATGTATATCGTGCTCGGCATTCTCTATGAGAGCCTGATCCACCCTTTCACGATCCTCTCCACACTCCCTTCCGCAGGGATCGGGGCCATTCTGGGCCTGTGGATCGGTGGGGAGGCTTTCAGTCTCATCGCCATGATCGGCATGATCCTGCTGACCGGTATCGTGAAGAAAAACGCGATCCTGATGATCGATTTTGCGCTCTATGCCGAAAAAGAGCTGGGGCACACGCCGCGTGAGGCCATTTATGAAGCCTGCCTGACGCGCTTTCGCCCTATCCTCATGACGACACTGGCTGCGGCCCTTGGCGCCGTGCCGCTCATGACGGGCCATGGCTACGGATCAGAAATGCGGCGCCCGCTCGGTATCGCCATTGTCGGTGGCATGCTGATCAGCCAGTTGCTGACCCTCTACACCACGCCCGTCGTCTATCTGTACATGGACGCCATCGGCCGTTTCGGCACCAGATTGTGGCATCGCCTGTTTCCACCCCGTCCCGCCACGCATTCCATCGCCCCGACACCGCTCTCTTCAGAAACATAAGGCCGGTCATGTCTCCTGCTTCCCTGAAATGGTCCTGCCTGCTCGGCACCTCGCTGCTTTCTCTGGGTCTCTCACAAGGCCTTGCTTCGGGCAGTGCCCAAGCCGCACCGCTTCATCTTTACAGCGCGCCAGCGCTTTCGCCTGACGGGCACCGTCTGGCAACGCTCGACAGCATCGAGGCTACCGGCGCGGAAGAAGCACCGCCGGCCCGTCTCGTGCTGCGAACCCTGCCGGACCAGCGGGACGAGGCGCGTCGTGAGACGGCCACGCAGGAAACGGGCAATCGCGACATCACTGTGACGTTGCCCTGCGAGGACTGTGCGCCATCCAGCCCCAGCTGGAGCCCGGACGGCACCCGTCTGGCCTTTATCGTCCGTCACAAGAACACCCAGAACCGCGAGGTGCTGAGCGTTACGGCCGATGGAAAAACAGTGACCAGCCTGCTGAAATTCACCGGCTCGCTTCAGAACCTGCGTTATGGCCCAGACAGCCAACTGGCCGTGCTCGCCATCGCCAATGCCCGTCGCGATCCCGGCGCCCTTCAGGCCGGTGCGCCGGAAACAGGTGAAATCGATGCGCAGGAAGACGAGCAGCGTATCGCCACCATCGAGAAAGACGGATTGCACTGGCAATCGCCCGATACCCTGTATGTCTATGAATATGACTGGCAGAAGAGCGGTGACGGGCCAGCTTTCGTCGGCACTGCGGCCCCAGGCAATGGCGATGCCCATTGGTGGTCGGCGCATCTGTCGCGCTTTGCCAAAGGGCATGAACAGGTTCTCTACACCCATCCGCTCTCGCAGCAGATCGGCCTGCCTCTCGTTTCGCCCGACGGCAGAACGGTCAGCTTCGTTGCCGGGTTGATGAGCGATTTCGGCTTTTTCGGTGGCGATGCATTCCAGCTCGACCTGACCCGGGCGGGAGCAAGACCGGTCAATCTGACGCGCAATGCCAAAAGCACCGTGACAGGACTGAGCTGGTGTCAGGGGCGTCTGATTGCCTCGACCATTGCCAGCCCGAAAACGATCATGCAGGCATTGGACACCAAGAGCCCGCTCATCGTCAGCTCAGACGATCTTCTGTCGGATGGCAGCGGCGAACCGCGTCTGGTCTGCGCAGGCGACAAAAGCGTCGTGATCCGACAGAGCTTCACGAAACCACCCGAGATCTGGGCAGGCCCATTCGGGTCATGGCAACAGCTTACCCATCTGAACGACGGCGAGACCGTACCTTTCACAGCGTCCAGCATCAGCTGGACGAGTGACGGGTTTCAGGTTCAGGGCTGGCATCTCACCCCAAAAACACGCCCTGCCGCCATGACACGCAATGGCAAGGTGCCGATGATCACCATGATCCATGGCGGTCCCTCCTCTGCCGTTACCCCGCGCTTCCTGCGCGCATCGGGTGATGCAGCCGTGCTGCTGAATGCAGGCTATGACCTGTTCATGCCCAATCCGCGCGGCAGTTACGGTCAGGGCGAAGCCTTCACCCTGGCGAACCGGCGCGATTTCGGGCACGGCGATCTGCGCGACATCCATCGCGGTATCGATGCACTCGAAAAGACTGCCCCCATCGACGAGAGCCGTCTTGGCGTTACCGGCTATTCCTATGGCGGCTACATGACCATGTGGATCGTGACCCAGACGAACCGCTTCAGAGCGGCAGCGGCGGGTGGTGGCATCGCCAACTGGCAGTCCTATTATGGCCAGAACGGGATCGATGCCTGGATGCCGCCTTTCTTCGGCGCCACCGTCTATGACGACCCCGCCATCTATGCCCATTCCTCGCCCATGACATTCATCAAACAGGTCAGAACCCCGACCTTTATTTATGTCGGGGCCAATGATGTGGAATGTCCGCCCGCACAAAGTCTTGAATTCTATCATGCCTTGCGCGCACTCGGGATTCCGACGAGCCTTGTGATCTATCCCGGTGAAGGACATGGCATGCGCGGTCACGATCATGCAGTCGATGCCCAGAAGCGTATGCTGGCTTGGTTCGGCCGCTATCTGAACGCGGCGCCCCCCACTGCCATGTCATCCGGGAGCGGAAAGACAAACTGAAGGCGCTCACAGGCGTTAAGACCATGGAGCTTTGGAGTTGAGATGCAGACGAGACACAGGACCGTATCGACCGGCCTTCTGACCCCTCTCAGGCTGATCCTGCCCGGCCTGTTTCTGGGCTGCGCCCTCTCCGCCTGCGCCCAGGCCCAGACGAACGCCAACCAAACGAACGTCAATCAGGCAACCAATCCGGATAACGCTCCCACCACAGCCGCGCAGCCTCCGCTTCCTTCCCAGGCGGGGGCTGTTTCTTCCGTGCCCGATCACGCAACGACACCGGCGATTGTCATCCCGCCTTTGCCCGTATTGTCGGAGCAGGATGCGAGGCGTGAAGCAAGCCGCCTGACATTACGGATGAAAAGCGCGGTCTCGCGTTTCACCACCTACACGCCCGAGCAGCGTCAACGCTTCATCCGTCTCGCGCGCGCCGCCATCGCCAGCACCAATACGCCGATCGACCGTCCGCAGCTTCTGATGGTGGTGGATCGCAACCCCAGGGTGCAGCGTCTGTGCTTCGTGCTGGCCATGCCGGGCAATGCAGAGTGGGAGACCCTGGGAGGCACACCGGTCTCGACCGGCAAGGCGGGGCGGAAATTCTATTACATCACCCCGACAGGCGTGTTCATCAATACGCCCGACCGCCTCGGCTACCGCGCACTCGGCACCAAGAATGAAAACGGCATACGCGGCATTGGGGCCAAGGGCATGCGTGTGTGGGATATGGGGTGGCATAACGCAGTCAAGGGATGGCTGCCCAGTCACGAGACAGGCGACATACGCCTTGAAATCCATGCCACCGACCCGGATTTTCTTGAACAGCGTCTCGGCCATCCAGCTTCAGAAGGCTGCATCCGCATTCCCGCCACCATGAATGTTTTCATGGACAAAAACGGTCTGCTGGATGCGCAATATGAGCAGGCTGCAAGCTATGACGGTCGTTTCCGTGCCCTCCTCCCCAAGGATCGCACACCCACACCGATCGCCGGCGATGCCCTTGTCGTTGTCGACTCAGCCGAGACGCCTCAGACAATCTCCTCGGCAAACCTTGGCCATCAGAATCTTCTGAACCACCACGAGGGTTAGGCCTCACCCGATACACGGCCGGAGCGGGAGAGAGCCAGCTCCGGCAGCCCCGCCTCCAGCGCCTGTGCAACCAGTCTTGCCGCAACGGGCAGGGAACGCGCCTGATCGACGCAAAACCCCAGTGTGAAGTTGTGGATCCGCCGGTGATCGAGGGGTACGAAAACCAGAGTGCCCTCCCTGACTTCCTCGACCACATCGATGGAGCTCAACAGACTGATCCCGACACCATGACGTATCAGGGCCTTGATCGTCTCGATATCGTCCGATTCACAAACAGGGTTCAGAACCAGCCCTGTTTCCTCTGCAAGCCATAGCAGTTTCTGCGCCACCGCCAGCGGGGGAGCGGGCGAGATGACCGGATAGGCATTGCACAGACTGAAGCGCGCGGCGCGCTGCACCGAAAGCGCATGACCGGGCGGCAGCACGAATCCCACCGGACAGTCGACAGAGGCTCTGATAGCCAGACGATGAGAGGCGACAGGGTCGAAAACCAGAGCCAGATCGCCCTCCCCCTCAAGGAGAGCCGGGGCTATTTCATGATTGGTCATGACCCGCACCCCAAGCGTGATCCCCGGATGGCGAACGCGCAGATCGGCAATCACGCGTGGAACGAGACCACGGGCCATGGCCTCTGGAATCAGCAGGGTCACATGACCACGTCGCAGACCCTTGAGATCGTCCATACGGGTGCGACAGTCATCGAATTCGCGCTCCCAGCGTCTTGCCTGCACAAGCAGCATCTCTCCTGCGGCCGTAAGCCTGAGCCCGGATGGCAGGCGTTCGAACAGGGTCGCTCCCAGACGCTCCTCACCCAGCAGGATCTGCCTGTCGATCGACGAGGCGGAAATACCCGTCGCCTCAGCCGCACGGCGTATCGATCCATGCTGCGCCACGGCAATGAAATAACGTGAAAAGCGCGAGAAAACCGGCATGACGGGCGCTCTCATTTTTAGAACAGATTGTGAGGACTTTGATCATATCCGCGAACGGTCCGGAATGACATGCTTGGCGCATTATCCCTCTCCCCCTCATCCCGACCCTTGGCGAGGCCGCTCATGTCAGAAACACTCGACCGCCCGGTCCAGCTACCGCGCCAGTGCAGTTTCGACGCTGCCGACTGGGCCATTCTCTCGCGCTTCTGGTATCCGGTCGCGCTATGTCGCGATGTGGGGACCGCCCCCGTTGCCGCGACCCTGCTTGACGAAACGCTCGTCGTGTATCGTGCAGGTGAGACCATCGTGGTGGCGCAGGATATCTGCCCCCATCGCGGCGTGCCGCTGAGTCTGGGCACTGGAGACGGCGAAACCATTGCCTGCGCCTATCATGGTTTTCGCTTCGGCGGGTCCGGGCGTTGTGTGCGCGTGCCCGCCCATCCGAGCGCCGCCATTCCGGGCAAGCTCCATCTGAAAACCTATCCCGTGCGCGAATGTTACGGGCTGGTCTGGACCTGCCTTGCCGGTGAAACCTCCCACGCCGTGCCGGACATGCCGCACTGGAACGATCCCGCCTATCAGCAGATCACCTGCCCCTGGATCGATATTGCCGGTTTTGCAGGCCGACAGGTCGAAGGGTTTCTCGATGTCGCCCATTTTGCCTTCGTCCATACAGACACCTTCGCCACCCCCGAAAACCCGGTTGTGCCCCCCTATATGCCACGACGCACAGCAACCGGTTTCGAGGTGGAATATCGTAGTTCTGTCGGCAATTACCCCATCGGCGTGGAAGGCCGCGCACCTGAGGGATTCGAATGGCTGCGCCATTTCCGAACCGCGCTGCCCTTTACCGCAACGCTGGAAATCCATTTCCCGGAAAACGGTCGTCTGGTGATCATGAATGCTGCCTCACCTGTTTCCGCCCGCAAGACACGCATGTTTGCGCCCATCTGCCGGAATTTCGACACCGATATCCCCGTCGAAGCCGTTTACGCATTCAACCGTCGTGTCTTCGAAGAGGATCGCCTTCTCGTGGAAGCCCAGAAACCAGAATGCCTGCCGCTCGATCCGACGCTGGAAGCGCATGTCATGGCCGATCGCAGCTCGATCGCTTATCGGAAAGGGCTGCGCGACCTCGGTCTGAGCCATTTCTTCACTGCCTGAGCCGTCTCGACCCCAGGATGCGGCTTCGTGCCCTTCGCCCCGCATGAGGCATGATATGATCGTGCGTTAATCGCATGGCTCATGTCAGCAATAGACATGACCGGTACGACCCGGCTGTCTTGCCATGCCTTGCGCGATCCTCTCCTCTTGTCGCAGCATCGAGGAGAGCGAACGATCATGCCAGCCACCAGAACGGAACACGACCTTCTCGGCACGCGCGAAGTGCCAGCAGAGGCGTATTACGGCATCCACACGCTGCGCGCCGTCGAGAATTTTCCTATCACCGGGCGTCAGATCAGCGCCTATCCCGAACTCATCAATGCGCTCGCCGCCATCAAGCAGGCCGCAGCCCAGAGCAACCACGACCTTGGCCTGCTCGATGCCTCGCGCACACGCGCCATTATCGCCGCCTGCGAGGATATCCGCGGCGGGATGCTGCATGACCAGTTCGTCGTCGACGTCATTCAGGGCGGTGCGGGCACCTCGACCAACATGAATGCCAACGAGGTCATCGCCAATCGCGCCCTCGATCATCTGGGGCGCGCCAAAGGCGATTACATGGCGCTTCACCCTATCGATCACGTCAACATGGGCCAGAGCACCAATGACGTATATCCCACCGCCCTGCGTATCGCTGCCATCCACGGTGTGAACCATCTGACCGATGCCATGACCGTGCTGCGCAAGGCCTTCATGGCCAAGGCGACGGAATTTCACGACATTCTCAAAATGGGGCGTACCCAGTTGCAGGATGCCGTACCCATGACACTGGGGCAGGAATTCCACACCTATGCCGTCATGCTCGACGAGGACCAGAAGCGCCTGAAAGAGGCTATTCTCCTCATCAGCGAGATCAATCTGGGCGGCACCGCCATCGGCACCGGCATTGCAGGCCACCCGGCCTTTGCCAGAACGGTCTGCGGCCACCTGAACATGATTACCGACCTGCATCTGCTGACTGCCTCGGATCTGATCGAAGCCACACAGGATTGCGGTGCTTTCGTTCAGGTTTCCGGCGTGCTCAAGCGTTTCGCCGTCAAGCTTTCCAAGATCTGCAACGATCTGCGCCTGCTTTCTTCCGGCCCACGCGCCGGGCTGAACGAAATCAATCTGCCACCCATGCAATCGGGCTCTTCGATCATGCCGGGCAAGATCAATCCCGTTATCCCCGAAGTGGTCAATCAGGTCGCTTTCGAGGTGATCGGCAACGATCTGACCGTGACCATGGCCGCCGAGGCCGGGCAGCTTCAGCTCAACGCCTTCGAACCCATCATCGCCCATAGCCTGTTCAAGAGCCTGACCCATCTGCACGCAGCCTGCCTGACGCTCGAATCACGCTGTATCCGCGGTATCACGGCCAACGTCGCCCATCTCGAAGCCATGGTCACCCATTCCATCGGGCTCATCACCGTGCTCAATCCCTATATCGGCTATGAAACCGCAACAGCCATCGCCCTCGAGGCCCATCGTACCGGGCGCGGCGTAATCGAAATCGTGCGTGAACGCCATCTCGTACCCGAAGAAACCCTGACCCGAATCCTTTCACCCGAAGGCCTGTGTCATCTGCACAGCGTCTAGGCGTCGCATCGTCACATCACGCGCGACCTGTTTCAGGGCTTCGCTTTTTGAAAACATGCATTTCAGGATGAAAGGGGCACGCCCCTTTCAGGGGGCGGGGGAAGGGCAGCGCAGAGGGGCCTTATTCTCCTAATCCGGAGCCTCATCCTGTTTCTCGCTCCACACAGACTGAACGCCGGGGATCTGCATCAGGGCGGTCACGACATCATCGGGGGCTTTGAGTCCATGCACATGAACGCTCATGATCAGCCGGTCGCTCTCGTCATGGCGTTCCTGAGACATATGGCCGAGCGTGAAACCGAGCTTTTTCAGTGTCTGACAGGCAGCCTCGACAAAATGGCTTTCCGCCGCACCGCGAATGCTGATCTTGAAGCCGTGGCGTGGCGCACGGGGAAAATGCAGCAGCCAACCCGGCGTGAGAAACATGATCACAAGATAACCGAGTGTGGTCAGAAGCGCGACGATGGTCATGCCTGCCCCACACGCCATGCCGATGGCGGCGGTAAGCCAGACGGATGCCGCGGTGGTCAGGCCACGCACGGTATCGCGACGCATGAAAATGACGCCACCCCCGATAAAGCCGAGACCTGACACGATCTGGGCGGCAACACGTGACGGATCGACGACCACCCGGTCCGGGATCAGCACATCGTCAAAACCGTATTTGGAGATCAGCATGAACAGGGCGGCTGACACGCCGACCAGCGTATAGGTGCGAAACCCCGCCGATTTCTGACGATATTCCCGCTCAAGACCGACAAGAGCGGAGAGGATGAAGGCCAGTCCGAGTTCCTGCACCTGCAACAGCCCCTCACCGGGAATATGGGCAAAAAGAGCCGGATGAACCAAAACATGCTCTCCCTGAGCGATACAGCCGGCATAACCGACCCCGATGAAGCCGCCCCCTGCCATGCCGACCCGACGAATGACGGGGCATCGGCAACAGGCGGCCTAGCAGACTGAAACCTGACAGACTGAAAATTGCCCCAATGCCGTTCGCTGGCAACACCCTGTCCTCTTAACTTGATCGAATCGTGGTCGGGCATGATAGAGGGTCGCTGTGACCATGATCGATACCCCAGCCAGACAAGCGGCCGACGACGGCCTGACCGCGCTGCTACGGCGCACCCCTCCTGCCAATCCGGAGGCAGAACGCGCCCTGCTTGGCGCGCTTCTGACCAACAACAAGGCCTATGAGCGCGTCTCGGATTTCCTCGAGGCTGCCCATTTTGCCGATCCGCTGCATGGAAGGATCTTCGAGGCCATCGCCCGACGTATCGATCGCGGCATGCTGGCCGATCCGATCACCATGCGTGCCGAATTCGAACATTCGGGCCTGCTGGATGAGGTAGGCGGACCGCAATATCTGGGCCAGCTGCTGATGGCGATGGTCGGTATCGTCAATGCGGGCGATTACGGGCGTGCCATTCATGACGCCTGGATACGGCGCCAGCTGATCGATATCGGCGAGACGGTGGTCAATAACGCCTACGGCGCGCGTGCCGATCTTGAGGGCGGCGACCAGATTGCCGCAGCGGAAGAAACGCTGTTCAAACTTGCGACCGACAAGGGGCAGGACGGCGGTTTCGTTACCTTCGAGCGTGCCCTGACCGGCGCGTTGCAGGTGGCCGAACAGGCTTTTCAACGTACAGGCGATGTCAGCGGTCTGACATCCGGCTTGCGCGATTTCGACAAGAAAACCGGTGGGCTGCATCCATCGGATCTGCTCATTCTGGCCGGACGACCGGCTATGGGCAAAACCGCACTGGCCACCAAGATCGCCTTCTCGGCTGCGCAGGCCCTCCTGCGTGAGGCTGAGGACAAGGGCATCAAGCCACGGGGCGCTGTCGCGATTTTCTCTCTCGAAATGTCGTCGGAACAGCTGGCCACGCGTATTCTGTCCGAGCAATCCGAAGTCTCGGGCGAAAAAATCCGTCGTGGCGATATCGGCCAGCGTGAATTCGACCGTTTCGTGCGTGTGTCGCGCGAATTGTCGGAGCTGCCGCTTCATATCGACGATACCCCGGCCATTTCTCTCTCGGCCATGCGCACGCGCTGCCGCCGTCTGGCTCGCACCAAGGGGCTGAGCCTTGTGGTGGTCGACTATCTTCAGCTCATGCGGCCTGCCATCGGCACAAAGCCCGAGAGTCGCGTGCTCGAAATCTCGATGATCACGCAGGGACTCAAGGCCATCGCCAAGGAGCTTTCGGTCCCTGTGATTGCCCTGTCGCAGCTCTCGCGTCAGGTGGAATCGCGCGAGGACAAGCGCCCGATGCTTTCGGATCTGCGTGAATCCGGCTCGATCGAGCAGGACGCCGACGCCGTGATGTTCGTCTATCGCGATGAATATTATCTGCAACAGCGCATGCCCAAAGACAGCGCCTATGAGAGCATGGATAAATATCAGGTCGCGATGGAGGAATGGCAGCGCAAGATGGCGCTGGTGCATAACAAGGCCGAGCTGATTCTCGAGAAACAGCGTCATGGACCGACGGGCACGATTCCACTCTATTTCGAGGGCGAATTCACGCGCTTCGGCGATCTGGATACGGTCCACGACGTATGAGGACGTCTGACACCGATAGGCGCCCCTCTTGGGCGCCAGGGTCTACCAGCGAAATCTCAATCCACCCGTTACGGCGGCAGAGCCGGGTGGTGCACCAAGGCGGGTGTCGCGATGCCCGCCAAAGAAGCTCGCTGTCAGGTCCAGCCCGGGGATAGCCTGCACAGGCAGGGCAAACACAGTTG
Organism: Colias nastes; assembly: GCA_907164665.1. NCBI lineage: Eukaryota > Metazoa > Arthropoda > Insecta > Lepidoptera > Pieridae > Colias > Colias nastes. The sequence continues at coordinate 17,126 of CAJQZM010037556.1, read as the reverse complement.
TTACGCCATGTTCCATAGCGATAGGAGAGGTTGTTTTCTGCTCAACCGAAACGGGGCCGAGATGACGCAGAACCGATTGCAGCGTATCGGGCGCGAAGACTTTGGGGGGGTGCCTCAGCCTTCAGGCTGAGATCGAAGCCTCTTCCCTGAGCGATCAGGGGATGGACCGCAGACGGAGCAGAACCCAGGGACTTGTGCGCCAGAACAGGGGGCATGAAATAGCCGGGCTGTGCTGCCCGCGCGCATGGCGCGAGCAGGACCGGCAACAGTACCGGCAGGGCATTGAGGCCCCGCCATCTCATGCGGATGACGTCATGCATGGACCGAGACATGACATATCCGGCCGATCATGCAGCGTCACATTTTACGACGCTGCATTACAGGTGGTTACAGCTGCGCTGAGAATCAGAAATCGGCCGTTGCCGGATCGGGGCCGGTGCGCCCATCTGCCCGGTCCAGCGTTGCGATGCGCGCCATATCCTCATCGTCGAGCCTGAAATCGAACACATCGAAATTCTCGTCGATGCGCTTGTGATGCGCCGATTTGGGAATAACGACATTACCGAGTTCGAGATGCCAGCGGATCGTGACCTGACCCGGCGTCTTGCCGTGCTTCTTTGCAATGCTGGTGATGATCTCTCCATCGAGCCCCGTTCCGCGGCCCAGCGGGCTCCAGGCTTCCGTACGGATATCGAGGGCATCGTTGAACGCACGCAGCTCTTTCTGCTGAAAGGCCGGATGCAGCTCGATCTGGTTGAGAACAGGTTTGACCCCCGTTTCCTCGATCAGACGCGTCAGATGTTCGGGCTCGAAATTGCAGACACCGATGGACCGGACGCGCCCTTGTTTCCTGAGCTCGATCAGGGCCTTCCAGCTTTCCACATACAGGTTCTTTTTCGGCATGGGCCAATGGATCAGATAGAGATCGACCACATCCCGACGCAGCTTTCTTGCACTTTCGTCAAAAGCGCGCAGGGCTGAATCATAGCCCATATCGCTGGCCCAGAGCTTGGTCGAAACATAGAGATCGGGGAAATCCTGCAAGGCGTCGCCCACGCCGCTTTCATTGCCGTAGAATGCTGCCGTATCGACCATGCGATAGCCTGTTCGGGCCGCGTAGCGCACGATCTCGGCGGTTTCATCGGCAGGCGTCTTGTAAACGCCAAGACCGAGTTGGGGGATACGCGTGCCGTCATTGAGATCGAGATGCAGCTGCTCTTCATCGACGAGCGCTGTGGCCGAGCCCAGTTCGGAAATCAAATCGCTGCGAGACATATGGATACTCCTGTCAGTCGCATGAAAAGGTTCTGTCCAGTCTAGCGGATTGAAGCGCCAAGGGTTGCAGGCCGGATGGCAAGCCCATGGCGTTACAGGGTCATCACTGTGTGAGCCGAACGCATCGATATGCCGGAGCCGGTTGCGATGCTTTACTGCCTGGCGAACGTGTCGCGAGGTCGCAAAAACGTTGCTTTCGCCCGGTTCTTGAGCGCGTGAGAATGTGTTAGGCAGAGCCTGTGATGAATGCCGTATCCGAACCCGCCTCCGAATCCCGCTCCGCTGAAACGGATGCGCCCCTTATTCTGGCGCTTCCGAAAGGACGCATTCTCAAGGCGCTTGGCCCCGTGCTCGAACGTACAGGCCTGTTTCAGGATGGCAGCGCCATTGGTGAAGGCACACGCAGCCTGCGCTTTCCGACCCTCGACCCCAAGGTCGATGTCGTGCGCGTACGCTCTTTCGACGTAGCAACCTTCGTGGCTCATGGCGGCGCGCAGATCGGCGTATGCGGTGCCGACGTGCTGATGGAATTCGATTATCCCGATATCTATGCCCCGCTCGATCTCGGCATAGGCGGGTGCCGCATCTCGATTGCCCGACCTGTCGGCTCTGCGGGAGAAGACAACGCGGCTGCCAGCTCCCATCTGCGTGTGGCGACCAAATATCCCACCATCACACGTCGCCATTTTGCGGCGAAAGGCGTCAATGCCGAGATCGTGCATCTGCACGGCGCCATGGAGCTTGCGCCCACGCTCGACATGGCCAGCGTGATTGTCGATCTGGTCGATACCGGCTCGACGCTCAAGGCCAATGGCCTGCGCGAGACCGATGTCATTGCCCATGTCACGAGCCGCCTTATCGTCAACCGCGTTGCCCTGAAGACCCGGCCCGATGCCATTCGCGCCCTGATCGAACGCTTTCGCGACGCCCTTCAGGAGAAAACGGCATGAAATGGCTGCAAAGCACCGATACGGATTTCGAATCCCGTCTTGGAACGCTGCTTTCCGACCGTAGCGCGGTAGAAACCAGTGTCAGCACGCCGGTGCGCGAGATCATAGCCGCCATACGCGCCCGGGGCGATGACGCCCTGTGCGACTACACGGCACGTTTCGACCGGTTGACCCTGCCTGCCGAACGTCTGCGCATTTCAGCCGATGAAATCGCCCGTGAAGCCGACAAGGTCGATGCTGAACTGATGGACGCGCTCAGTCTCGCCGCCACACGGATCGAATCTTTCCACCGGGCGCAAATGCCCTCGAACCTGTCTTATCGCGACGATGCCGGCCTGACGCTCGGTATGCGCTGGACGCCACTCGATGCGGTCGGCCTGTATGTGCCGGGGGGCAAGGCGGCCTATCCGTCTTCGGTCCTGATGAATGCCCTGCCCGCCCGCGTTGCGGGTGTGGAGCGCATTGCCATGTGCGTGCCTTGCCCCGATGGCGTACTGAACCCGCTCGTTCTGGCCGCTGCGCGCGTATGCGGTGTGAGCGAAATCTATCGCGTGGGCGGCGCACAGGCCGTGGCAGCCCTGGCCTACGGTACAGACACGATAAACCCTGTCGATCGTATCGTCGGGCCGGGCAATGCCTATGTGGCCGAAGCCAAACGTCAGGTATTCGGCCATGTCGGAATCGATTCGATCGCGGGACCTTCCGAGGTCGTGATCGTGGCCGACAACCGGAACAACCCGCGTTTCGTCGCGCTCGATCTGCTGGCCCAGGCCGAGCATGACGAGCTGGCGCAGGCCGTGCTCATCACCGACGATGCCGCTTTTGCCCAAAGCGTGGTCGAGGCGGTGGAAACCGAACTCAAGACCCTGCCGCGTGCCGCCATTGCGGGCAAATCCTGGGCGGATCACGGCGCAGTGGTGATCGTGCGCGACTGGGACGAGGCCGCAGCCATCGCCAATCGCTTTGCTTCGGAACATCTGGAAGTCATGCTTGACGATCCCGAGCAGTTCGCAACCCGGATCCGTCATGCAGGCGCCATGTTCCTCGGTCGCAACTGCCCCGAGGCTGTGGGCGATTACGTTGGTGGCCCCAACCACGTTTTGCCGACCAGCCGCACGGCACGCTTTGCTTCCGGCCTGTCCGTCTTCGACTTTCTCAAACGCACGACCTCGATCTCAGCCGATGCGAACGGGCTGCGCGCCGTCGGTCCCGCCGGTGTTCGTCTTGCCAGAGCGGAAGGGCTCGATGCCCATGCCCTGAGCCTGTCGGCACGACTCGACGCACTGGGCAAAGAGGCGTAATCACGCCACAACCACCGGAACGGACAGGACTCCGACAGCACCGCCGGATAGAGGTAAAACGCCTCTTTTCGATGGCAAAATCACCAAGAAACTTGACGTAACGGCGTCGAGCCAGCACATACGCGGCAGAATTTAATCCTGCCGGGGATATTCCGGCCTGTTCCAGACCACAGTTTCAAGGACTCAGATGTCAAAAGAAGACATGATCGAATTCAGCGGCACGGTAACCGAGCTGCTGCCCAATGCCATGTTCCGCGTCACGCTCGACAACGAACACACGATCCTGGCCCATACCAGCGGCAAGATGCGCAAGAACCGTATCCGCGTTCTCGCCGGTGACCGCGTAAATGTCGAAATGACGCCTTACGACCTGTCCAAGGGCCGCATTACCTTCCGCTTCAAGTAAGAGCGTTTTCGTGACCGACGGCACAAGGCCTGAATTCGTTCTGGCCTCTTCATCGCCGCGACGTGTGGATCTTCTGCGCCAGATCGGGCTGATCCCGGATCGCATCGACGCTGCCGATCTGGATGAATCGCCGCGCCAGAACGAAACACCGCGCCTTTGTGTTGCCCGTCTGGCCCGCATGAAGGCCGAGACCGTAGCGGGACGCTGTGACGCGCCTGCCCTCATTCTCGCCGCCGATACCCTTGTTGCAGTCGGGCGACGCATTCTGCCCAAGGCAGAAGACCGTGCCACGGCAGAACGCTGCCTGAGGCTGCTTTCGGGCCGTCGCCATACCGTACTGACGGCTGTCTGCGTCACCCCCAGCGCAAGCTGGATACAGGGGCGTCATGTCGAACGACTTGTTGAGACCGACGTCACCTTCTCCCGTCTGAGCGACGCCCAGATTACGGCGCTGCTCGATCAGGGAGACTGGCAGGGCAAGGCAGGCGGCTATGCGCTTCAGGGCGCCGCGGCCTCTGTCATACGTTATGTGGGCGGTAGCCCCTCCGCCGTGATCGGTCTGCCGCTTTTCGAAACGGCCCAGATGCTGCGGGGCCAGCCCTGCCGTTTCATCATATGATCGAATGCCGCATCGCCTGGTCACCGGGCGAGGCACGCATCGCCATATGCGACGAGAACGGGTTGGTCGATTTCGCGCTCTGGCGCCCCGGCATGCCCGATGGCTACGGCGATATTCATGCCGTACGCGTGCAAAAATCCGCTCCGGCTCTGGGTGGTGCCTTCGTTCTGCTCGAAAACGGCTCTACCGGCTTTCTGACCGGCACACATGCCGAGGGCGCACTGGTAACGGCACGCGTCACGCGAAGTGCCCAGAACGGCAAGGGGCTTCGCCTCAAGCCCGATACTGCTGGGCGCGCCGGATACGTCAGCACCAGCACCGACAGCACGACACGCGATCGCCCGGTTCTGCTCGCTCATGGCCCCTCACCGCTCGAGGAACTGGCGGCGCGCTATCCCGAGGCACGGCTTTGCTGCGATGCTCCGGCTCTGATGGCGCTTGTCCCCCCAGCGCTCAGACCGCGTATCGACCGCGTCAGCCGCGCCTTCGACGATGTGCTCGAAGCGGAATGCGACGATCTGCTCTCCCCCCATGCCGAACTGGCTCATGGCGTGCGGGCCAGTTTCACCCCCACACCCGCCCTGACCGCGATCGATCTGGACGATCCGAACCCGGACCAGCGTCGGCAGATGGATGGGTTCAACGCCAACAGACACGCTTTTTCAGCTCTGGCACGCCAGATACGAATGCGCAATCTGAGCGGAGCCATTCTGGTCGATCCTGCCGGTGTTCCCCTGCGCAAGCGCCCTGCCCTTGGCAAGTTTCTGGCCGAGGCGCTGCAAGGCGACCCCATGCAGCCGAAGATGCTGGGCGCAACGGCTCTGGGGCTGCTTGAAATCGTTCGTACCAGAGGGCGTCCCCCCCTGCATGAAGCGCTTGCCAGTCCAGGCGGTCGCGGCCTTCTGGCCCTGCGCGAGATCCTGCGCGATCGCAATGACAGGCAACCCGGACGACAGCGCGGTGGCGCACCAGTGCTCAGGGCCTCGCTAGCCGTGACGCGCGCACTTGAAGCCGATCGCGACGCCCTCGCCCAGTTCTCGCTCGAATGGGGCGCAACCCTGAGCGTGACCATGATGCCGGATTATCCGGATTCCTACTGGAGCTTCGATCCATGAGTCTGTGTCCGATCTGCAAGAGCCCGACAAACCACGCCTATCGCCCGTTCTGCAGCAGACGATGTGCCGATGTCGATCTGGGTCGCTGGTTCAACGAGAGCTACAGCGTCCCGGCCCTTCCAGAGGAAGGAGACGAAAAAATCGCCTTTCCCCCGCTTGATCACCGGGACGGCTTGGAGTAAACCCCCTTTCACACCGTCAGGTGACGGTGCCCAAGTAGCTCAGTTGGTAGAGCATGCGACTGAAAATCGCAGTGTCACTGGTTCGATCCCGGTCTTGGGCACCATTTTCCCCCAAAAATCCATAATGACACGATGGAATGCTCTTCGAGCGAGTTCCGGTTGTCGCGCATAACCTGTCCGGTTCCATGCGCCATCTGAGTGACAACGGATTGGGGCATCGACGCCCCCATACTGCAATCCCGCCTGTCTGCTAGGCATACCAAGCTTGCAATACAGATTTCCCCGCAGGATCAGCGCAGGCCCATCGGTAGAAAACGCTTCGGCACAGATGCGATAAAAAGCGTCAGGCAGATGCACAGTAATGCGACATCCTTGAACAGAAATTCCCCTGCCAGAGTCCAGGCAATCGGATCTGTGGACAAACTCCATCTGACCACACCCGGCGTGGTGAAGAAAAAAGACCAGGTCACGGCAAATGTTCCAGTGGCCAGCAAGGCACTGATCATGGAAACGACTGGAACGAACGCCCCGAGAACAAGAAGCAGTGCAATGGTAAGTTCGGTACAGCCAAGAAAATACGCCTCACCGCGAACTCCAAATATCTGCAACCAGGAAACGAACGGACTATTTGAAATATAGACGGCGATACCCTGAGCTGATTGCGGCGTGAATTTCTGAATGCCGAATGCAACGAAAATCAGCACCATAACCCACCTCAACAGGGCCAGCGGCAATCTTGCTCCGTCACCGCGCTCGGCAATCCGGCATTCAGATACCAGCCCCGCCACACCTTTTCCGTCACGGGCTTCGGTCCTCCGCTCGGCAGGCTTCATCGTCTTTCCTTGCTGTTCATGAGTGCTTTCGCTCGGCACGGGTTTTTCTGCGCGTCAGGCGTTCGGACCGGAATCTGTACGCCATAAATGATGATCCTACACGATTGTCGCCCCTGCCCCAGCCTGCGCAGTCAAAACTCCGCCGGCAAGATAGAGGAAAAGCCAGGAATCACGCCTGGATGTCCGCTGGCCACGACATCTCCAGCGAGCAGCGCGTCACGCAGAGCGCCCGGGCACAGCGATAAACCCGTAATGATTGCGATACGGCGTTTTCAAATCCCTATCGCGCGAACAAACCAGTATTTTGAGATGCAATACTTATAAACACGGATTACGGACTTCGTTATAAATCTTTCATGAAAACAAAGTTTTTCATCTCGTCGAGTTGTCTGGTATTTTCGTGTTTTAACGAATAGATCGTCTGCCAGAAAACGATGGAGCTCGACCCAGGCTATGAAGCGTCTTGTAATTGATCTCGATGACACGCTCACTGTAAACAACCCCGATCTTTCGTACAGTGAGAAAGAACCGAACCTCCCGCTCATAGCCAAGCTGCGCGAATACAAGGCCATGGGCTTCGAGATCCTGATTCAGACTGCTCGAAACATGCGCACCTATCAGGGCTCTGTCGGCAAGATCAACGCAAATACCCTGCCTGTGATCATCGACTGGCTGAACAAGCACGACGTTCCTTATGACGAGATCTATGTCGGCAAGCCGTGGTGCGGCACCGAAGGGTTTTATGTCGACGATCGCGCTATTCGCCCCAGTGAATTTGTCTCGCTTTCGCTTTCCGAGATCAATGCCCTGATCGAGACAGGCAAATGAACCCCTCTTCCTCCATCGCCCTGATCATGTCCGGGGCTTATGTCACGCAGGAGCTGGTTGCCGAATTCGGCCAGCTGCCCCCGTCTTTCCTCCCTCTCGGTGTTGGTCGGCTTTATGACATTCAGGCTGACAGCCTGAGAGCGCAGGATATGGATATCAGCCAGATCTATCTGGCTGTTCCCGAGAGCTTCGAAGTTCCAGCCTATGATCTGCACCGGCTGGAGCAGAAAGGCGTTTCCCTGCTCGAACTGCCGGATGGCATTTCGCTGGGCGAAGCTGTCGTCTATGCCATCAATGTCCTGAATGCCTATTCGGTTGGCATTCATGTCCTGCATGGCGACACCGTTCTTGGAGAAATTCCGACGGGGCTCAATGTCGTTGCAAGCCATAAGGAAGGCGATGACTACTCATGGGCGGTCATCAATCATGAAGACGACGCGATCAGCAGCCTCGAGACGATCGAAGCCACGAGCGAAGAAGATCTCGAACGCCCCATCGCCTGCGGTTATTTCTCGTTTTCGAACGGGGTCGAGCTCGTTCGGGCCATCACCCAGGCGCGGGGCAATTTCATCGCCGGCCTCAATCTCTATCTGAAGCGTCGCCCGCTCACACTCAAGCATGTCGATGGATGGTACGATTTCGGCCATATCCAGACCTATTTTCGCTCGCGCCGTCTGGTAACGACAGCGCGCGCCTTCAATTCGCTTCAGATCACGCAGAGCACGGTGCGCAAGCTCTCGGAAGATCGCTTCAAGATGAAGGGCGAAGCGAACTGGTTCGAGTCCATCCCTGCTGCCGTACAGCCTTATGCTGCGCGTCTGCTCGACAAGGGTGAAAACGAGACACAGGCCTTTTACACGACCGAATATCAATACGCGCCCAACCTGTCCGAACTCTATGTTTTCTCGTCCATCGGCCGTGTGACCTGGAAGAAAATTCTCACAAGCTGTTCGGAGTTCCTCGAGCTCTGCGCCACGACGCAAAGTGATGCCCCGCGTGAGGCCTGTTCGCGTCAGCTCATGGGTGGCAAAACGGTCGAGCGTCTGGAACGCTATGCGCGTGAAACGGGCTTCGATATCGCACGCGATCTCAGTTTCAAGGGACGTGCAATGCCTTCCCTTCTGACGATTGCCGAGGAAATCGAAGGGCTGATCACGCACGATCCGGCAGCCAGAGCCACGCTGATGCACGGCGATTTCTGCTTCAGCAACATCCTCTATAATTCGCGCAACAGCCGTATCTCGGTCATCGATCCACGCGGCTATGTTTTTGCCGACAAGCTCGAAATCTGGGGAGATTTCCGGTACGACATCGCGAAATACTCCCATTCGGTAGATGGGCTGTACGACTTCATTCTGGCCGGGCGCTACACGCTCAAACAGGATACGGCCTATGATTTCGACCTGGATTTCGACGCGTCACCCCAGCGCGAATGGCTCCAGAAATCCTTTGCCGAGATGAGCATTTCCGGCCTTTCCACCTCAAGCCGCGAAATCAGGGCTATTACCACCTCCCTGTTCGTTTCGATGCTGCCACTTCATTCCGACCGACCGGACCGGCAAAAGGCCTTTATTGCCAATGCCTTGCGTCTCTATGCCTCGCTCGAAGGACTTGCGTGATGATCGTCATTCCCATGGCTGGCCTGTCCAGCCGCTTTACAAAAGCCGGTTATCCCGTACCGAAATACATGCTGCCCCTGCACGGCAAGAGTGTATTCGCGCATTCGATCGAAAGCTTCTCAGCCTATTTCGATAGCGTGCCTTTCGTCTTCATCGCGCGCACCGTTGCCGATACGGAAGCTTTCATCCGCAAGGAAATCGCAGCGCTGGGCATTCGCGATGCCCGTATCGTCATTCTCGATCACGAAACGGCCGGTCAGGCCGAGACGGTGGAATACGGCATCAAGCAGGCGGGCATGGCACCGAACAGTCCGCTGACCATTTTCAATATCGATACGTTCCGCCCCGGTTTCCGTTTCCCCGAAGGGGATTGGTTTGGCAAATCGGACGGATATCTGGAAGTGTTCCGTGGATCGGGCGCGAACTGGTCCTATGTCGGCGCCGCAGAAAACACCGATGAACCGCTTGCCGCCCGCACGACGGAAAAACAGCCGATTTCGGATTTGTGCTGTGATGGACTTTATCACTTCGCGCGATGCAGCGATTTTCTCGAAGCACTGGAACAGGAGCGGCTTACCCCCTCATCTCCCGAGCTTTACGTGGCCCCCCTTTACAATCATCTGATCAGGGACGGCCTGAAAATCCATTACGAAGTGATCCCTCCCGAGGCGATCACCTTCTGCGGCGTACCTGCCGAATACGAGGCACTTCTGGCACAGAACTGAAGCCGAACGCCCCTTCGGTCACGCACCGAAGGGGCAGAGCCTGTCAGGCAAGAAGGCCGCCATCGACGGCGAGTGCTGCACCTGTAATGTAGCTTGAACGCTCATTGACCAGGAACGAGACGATATTGGTGATATCGGCAATCTCGCCATAGGCGCCGGTTGCAACGTGGCTGGCCAGAACTGCTGCGGCCTCGGTATTCGAGGGATTCAGCGCTGTATTGACCGGTCCGGGCTCGACCACATTGATCGTAATTCCCCGGTTGCCCAGATCGCGTGCCACGCCTTTGGCAAAGCCACGCAGGGCCGCCTTGGTGCCGGAATAAAGCGACAGTCCCGGCAGGGGCGCGCGCCCGCCAAAAGACGATCCCATCAGTACGATACGACCGCCAGACTTCATGTGTTTGATGGCGCACATGGTCTCGATCATCGGGCCACGAACATTGAGATTGAGACCGGCCTCTATGGTCTCGACCGTGATGTCGTCGATCGTTCCCTTCGGATACATGCCTGCGTTACAGACAAGCACATCGAGACGACCGAAAACGCGAACCGTTTCCGCTACGATCTTTTCATTGCCCTCGACAGTGCTTCCATCGGCCTGAACGGCCAGAGCACGGCGGCCGAGCGTCTCGACTTGCCTGATCGTATCCTGAGCCGAGGCGACATCGTGAGGATAGGAGAAGGCAATATCGAAGCCTTCGCTTGCCAGCTGGCAGGCAATACCCGCACCGATTCCACGACTGGCACCCGTTACAAGCGCAACTTTACTGGTCATTCCGGTTTCTCCTGATTTCCGTAAACATAAGCAGGGCATTCAGCCCGAGATATTTGATGACGTCCGAGATCACGATGAATTCGACCATCCGATCAGGATACCCGAACCGGAGGCGCTGCCGTTTTCCCCCGGCGTATCGGCGTTTTCTGCACTGTGCGCTCGCACGAAACACGGCTTGTGAAGCACGTCGAAACATGCTCCTGCCGAGACAGGGAGAAGCAGAAAAACGCTCCATATTCGCAACGCAACAGGACGGATAAGCGGGTCATTCGGGTTCCTCCATCGATGGATCAACCACCCGTTTCGGATGCCCTCTTTATGCAGCGGCAGATGAGGAGAGCGTTATCGCCCCCGTCCTGAAAACTTGCCTTTTTTTCTCTCATGGCCATATTTCGCACATGACCCAGACGGAAACCCCAGACCAGCTTGCTGAAGTTCAGGCGCTCGTACGTCGTCATTGCACTGCCATGAGCACCCCGACATCGCTCGATTTCCTGACGCTTTACCGGTGCAACAACACGACAGATCCGCTGCTGGTGGTGTACGAACCGCGCATTTACCTGATCATCCAGGGGGCCAAGACGATCAGGATCCACAAGCGCAGCTTCCATTACGACCAGAACCATTATCTGGTCGCCACGGTCGATCTGCCGCTATCTGGCCGGATCACCCAGGCCACGCCCGATTCTCCCTATCTCGCAGCCTGTATTGCTTTCACGCCCGAAGAAGTCGCCGCGATCATTGCCGAAACAAGCCCCGATCCCGGGCTGGACATGCCGGAACATGCCAGTCTGGGCCTCAGCCCGGTAACGCCTGACCTGCTCGATGTCCTGCGTCGCATGCTTCTGGTGCTCGATCACCCGAGTGACAGGGCGTTTCTGGCGCCCATGCTCAAACGTGAACTGATCTATCATGTGCTCAAGGGCGATCAGCGCCATGTGCTTTACGAGATCGCCAATACCAGAAGCGACGCGTCGCGCATCAATCGTGCGCTGTCTCTCATGAGGGCGGATTTCATGCAGGATATTTCTCCTGCCGCGCTCTGCGCTCTGGCCGGAATGGGAAAATCCACATTCTATCGCAAGTTCCAGCAGGTCACCGGCCTCTCACCCATGCAGTATCGAAAGCATCTGCGCCTGCAGGAAGCACGACGCCTCATGCTGGATGAAAACAGACTTGCCGCCGATGCGGGCTTTGCCGTGGGTTACGAAAGCCCTTCGCAGTTCACACGCGAATACCGGGCTCTTTTCGGGCTTCCGCCTCATCGGGATATCAGCCGTATCCGTGCCATCGGCGTTGCGCGTTATCGCGAACTGAATGAAGCGGTCTGGGCGTAGGCCGCTACCCTACCAGTCGACCAGTCTCCGAATGTCGTGCAATGCGCAGCTTGGCGATGGAGCTCTTTGCGCGCATTCTTCGCGCCCCGAAACCCGGTCCGGCAATCATCACGCCGCAGACCACGATCCGAGGTAATGCAATGCGTCTGTTCCTGTTACCCGGCCTTCTGCTCGCGCTTTCCGCCTGCACGACGCACAGGCCCCCGGTGGATACCAGCCGCGAAGCCCTGCTGCGCCCGGTCGCGAGTGACGGTAATGCGAATGCCCCCGCATCGCCCGCCGGTCGCAAAACGCACGGCCATCTCTATATGGGGTCCGGTTTCGGGGGCACCCATCCCTGATGCCATTCCCGCCTGACGCCGCACGGCCATCTCCCGGGCGGCGTCAGGGCAGCCGACCAGCTTAGCGGATCGCGTCAAGCACGCCCGAAACGGTCAGGATCTGCGGCAGGACCACACCCTCCTTATGGGGTGCATAATAGACATAGAGCGGCACGCCATCGCGACCGTGGTCGCGCAGATAGGCACTGATCGTCTCATCGCGATTGGTCCAGTCACCCTCATATAGGTGATGTTTTTCGCCACAAACGCCTTTTGCACCGGCGCAGCCTGAAGGGCCACGCGCTCATTGACCATACAGGTGATGCACCATGCCGCTGTCATGTCGATGAAGACGGGCTTGCCCTCCTCTCTCAGGCGGGCCAGACGCTCGGGCGTGTAGGACACACTTCCGGTTCCGGTCTGTGCCGCAAGTGCGGGTGACGCCGCACGACTATCGGCGATACGCACAAGGCTCACACCCGCCAGAACTACAACGACGAGGGCCACGCCACGCCCGATCACCACCCAGCGTGTCGCGCCTCTGACCATTGCCTCTCTTTGCGTCACACCGAAAAGCCAGGCAGCCAGACCGAGGCCCACAGCCCCGCCAAGGCCGATCGGCAGAATCATGGCACCGCGCTGGATACACGCCACCCAGAACAGCCAGACCGCCGTTCCCAGAAGCGGAAAAGCCAGAATCTGCTTGAGGATGGCCATCCACGCGCCGGGCCTGGGCATGTGGCGCGCCAGAACGGGAATGGTCGCAATCGCAACATAAGGCGATGCCAGACCGAAGCCCATGGCAAGAAACAGCAACAGCCCGGACCATGCCGGGCCGCCCAGTGCCGCTGCAATGGCCGCCCCCATGAAGGGCGCGGTGCAGGGTGTTGCAACGATCACGGCAAGCAGGCCGGTCAGCATATCGCCCCAGACACCATGACGCGGCGTGACGTCCTGACCCAGACGGCCCGCCGTCACCTCGAACACGCCCAGCAGGTTGAGCGCCATCATGATCAACAGCCACGCCACGCCGATGACGAAGACAGGCGACTGGAACTGGAACCCCCAGCCCGCTGCAGAGCCCACACTGCGCAGCACGATCATGACAATGCCAAGTGCCGCAAAGCTGCACATGACGCCGGTCGTGTAGGCCAGAGCACTCCGTATCTGCTCATGACGATGCGATCCCCCGAGTCTGGCCAGGGAGAACGCTTTCATGGCCAGCACCGGGAACACGCAGGGCATGAGGTTGAGAATCAACCCGCCCAGAAAAGCAAAAACCAGCAACTGCCACAAAGCCGTCGAAGGGGCGGTCGAACGGGTGGAACCGGGATGATGCAGGATATCACCCGTTCCGGCCTCGTTGCCCTGTGTCACAAGACCCGTCTTGCCATCCTGACGCGCAGCCCCGGCAACAGGGCCGGTATTGATCCACAGTGAAGTCTGCTGCCCCGCCTGATCCTGAAGCACCACAATGCCTTCAAGAGAAGATGGCTTGTGTGACGCATCGATCCAGTGAAGGCCGAGCGTGATCCGTCCGTTCTCCGCAACGAGCTTCTGTGGGGCAACCTGATCGATCACGCCCGTCACCGAGGGCATGAACCAGGCGCGTTTCACGCTGTCGGCAGAAAGGCCCTGACCGCTCAGGCTGAGCACACCATCGGGCGTTACAGCAGCATCGAAGGGAGAAGGCATGGGGCTCGCCTGGGATGCATGTGCAAAAAGCGGCCCCTGCGCCGAACTGTCGGGTGCGCCCTTGCCCGTGGGTAGCGTCAGCGAGAAATCACCCGATTCGGGTACGCAGGTTGCCGCGCAGACAAGCCAGTCAGCATGAGCCTTCAGGGTAACGTCGCCGGTTTTCCCCTCCAGCTTCAGGCGCTGGGGCAAAAGCACATCGCCCGTATAGGCGTAGGACATCAGCCCGCCTTCGCTGATACGCACGGGCGTCGGGAAATCGATCGCCTCGCTCATCCCTGTCATGGCACCGCTTGCGCTGGTCCTGAGTGTCGGTGCCTCGCCTGCATCGCCGGCATTGAGCCAGTAGGTATGCCAGCCGGGTTTGAGTTGCAGACGCAATCCCACATGCAGCGTGCCACCTGCCACCACGCTGTCACGATCCGTGACCAGTGTGGCGGTATCGTGCGCCGATGTGACGGGAGCGCTCTCGGCAGCCAGGACAGGCGCCGTGCCAAAAGCAAACAGGATAAGGGCCAGTGGAGACAGCTTACGCAGCATGAGACCAATCGCAATGAGGGAAGAGAATTGCCGACCGCCCTGCGGACGCGCCATAGAGGTCATTATGACCGGTCCCATATTGCCCGCCAATCTCATTTCGCTTCCCGTTCTTCCTGTCTCTGCGGCACTGCCCGATCTGCAGGACGTGCTTGCGGCCGGACGCAATGCCGTGCTGGTAGCGCCACCGGGCGCAGGCAAGACGACTTTGGTGCCGCTTCATCTTTTACAAGCCCCCTGGCGCGGAGACGGACGGCTGCTTGTGGTCGAGCCGCGCCGCGTGGCCGTGCGCGGCGCGGCTCATCGCATGGCTGCCCTGCTGGGCGAGGCAACCGGCCAGACCGTAGGGTATCGCACACGAACCGATTCAGCCGTCAGTGCCGCCACGCGTATCGAGGTGGTGACAGAAGGTCTTCTGCTGCGACGCCTGCTGACCGATCCGCTCCTTGAGGGCGTTTCGGCCATTCTGTTCGACGAAGTCCATGAACGCTCGCTCGATCTCGATACGGCATTGGGATTTGCGCTCGACCTGCAACGCACCATGCGCCCCGAGTTACGACTGGTCGCCATGTCTGCCACAACGGACGGGCGTGCCTTCACCACCCTGCTCGATGGCGTTCTGGTCGAGAGCGAGGGGCGTGCCTTTCCGCTGGAGATCCGTCATGCCAGACGCGACCTTGCTGCCCAGCGCGAATTGCCCGATGTCATGGCCCGCACAATCAAAGCCCTGCTGGCCGAAGAAGAGGGCGATATTCTGGCGTTTCTGCCCGGCGTGGGCGAGATCAGACGATGCGCCGCCGCCCTTGCCGATGCGCCGGCCCTTATCCTGCCTCTTTATGGCGAACTCGACACGCGCGAGCAGGATCTTGCCCTCAAACCGGCAGACCGGCGCAAGGTCGTTCTCTCCACTTCAATTGCCGAGACCTCGCTCACCGTGCCGGGCGTTCGTATCGTGGTCGATGGCGGTTTCGCACGCGCACCGCGACTCGATGCCGGATCGGGACTGTCGCGACTCGAAACCCTGCGTATCTCGCGCGCCACGGCCACGCAGCGTGCAGGCCGTGCAGGGCGAGAAGCCCCCGGCATTGCAGTACGCCTGTGGACCGAAGCCACAGGGCGCGCCCTGATCGCCCATGATCTGCCCGAGATCCTGACAAGCGACCTCACCGGCCATTGTCTCGATATGGCTGCGTGGCATGAGGTCATGGGAACGCCACCACAGGAGGTTCCGCTCCTCGATCCCGCCCCTTCGGGCGCGGTTCAGGCTGCCAACGCCCTGTTGCAGGGTCTTGGCGCGCTCGACGCGCAATCGGGAATCACCCCGCTCGGAAGCGCCATGGCCCGCCTTGGCGCCCAGCCACGCCTTGCCGCCATGATGTGCGCCGCGCGCACCCCACCGGAAAAAGCCACGGCGGCCGCCCTCGCCGCCCTGCTGGAAGAACGTGACCCGCTGCGCCCTCGCATCGTACCGGGCCAGCGCAGCCCATCGGTTCCTGCCGATATCCAGTCGCGTCTTGCCCTGATCGAAGGGGCTGACCATCATCCCCATGCCGACAGGGCCAGTCTGGCCCGTATCAGGCAATCGGCCCAGCGCTACCAGAAGCGCCTCGGGCTGAACCAGCGCCTTGCCCCCGATCCGCATTGTGCGGCATCCCTTCTGGCTGCCGGTTTTCCCGACCGTGTGGCCATGGCAGCCGGTGAAAAAGGGCGATATCGCCTGTCCGGTGGCGGTTCTGCGCGTCTGAGCGCCATCGATCCCCTGTCACGCGAGACCCTGATCGTGGCTCCAGCCCTTCATGTGCGTACCGCAACCGAAATCTGTCTCGCCGCTCCGCTGGACCTCGAATCCCTGCCGGAAACCCTCATGGCGCGCACTGAAGAACAGGTGGAGACAGCGCTCGACACAGCCACAGGCAACGTCATTGCCCGAAGGCGGCTCCGTCTCGGGGCGCTGGTCCTGCGCGATCGCTCCGCCCCTGCCAGACCGGAAGAAATCCAGGCCCTCCTGCTTTCACGCCTGAGGGCCGATCTGTCGGGAAGCCTGAACTGGTCGGAGGCCTGCGAGCAGTTCCGTGCCCGTCTGGCTCTGGCGCGCGACCATCTCGATGCGGCGCTTCCGGCCATGGACGACGAGACTCTGGCCGCTACGCTCGAGGAATGGCTGCTGCCTTATATGGATGGCATGACAAAGCTGAGCCAGATCCAGTCACTCGATCTGCTTTCGATCCTGCGCCAGCGCCTCGATTATGCGCAGCTCAGGCGTCTCGATCAGGATCTGCCTACAAGCCTGACGCTGCCGGGCGCAAACCCGTCTATCGATTACCGCGAGGCCACACCGACCGTCTCAGCCAGGGCGCAGGCTTTCTATGGTCTGAAGGAAACACCAAAAATCGCCAACGGGCGCGTCAGACTGCAATTCGCCCTGCTCTCTCCTGCCGGACGCCCGCAGGCCATTACGGCCGATAGTGCCGCTTTCTGGACGACGGGCTGGGCAGATATGCGCCGGGACATGCGCGGTCGTTACCCCAGGCACGACTGGCCGGAAAACCCGGCCGATGCCAGCCCCCCCCCCCCGCGACGCAGACGGGACGACTGATGGAGCGACTCGC
>CAJQZM010037554.1:15227-30904 GCA_907164665.1 Colias nastes | reverse complement strand
ATTTATGCCTCGCGGTTTCACCTGCAGACAAAAATACGGACAAAAAAGCTTTACCTAATTTTTGTCATTCATATGACAATATATTTAATTTCTAATTCATGAGTATTTCAGCTAAATAATTTAAAATGAAATGTGGAAACGAAATTTAAATACTCACCTAGCTAAAAATCAATCATGCGAAATTAATTATTCAAATTGGCAAGGATAGATAATAATAAATATATATGAATATAAACATTTTTATTCATATAACGTTAAATAACTAGTAAAACGAATATCAGTAAAACCTTCACCTTGACCCTTCACCCCCCCTTCAATCTACTGATACAAATTGTTTTGGGTTATATTGGTCAAAGATTACGAGCGATCGAATGCAGACAATTATTATTGCGTTCATAATAATAATATAATAATATCCAGCTGTGAAGAATATGGATAATAAGTGGCTTAGAATGTACAAAATAATAAGGATGTAAGTAAGTCAAAAGTCAGAATTAGTTACGGGACTGAGAATGTTTCAAATAAAAATAATAATACTACTATTTAGTACTAACTATGTAGTACAACATGAAAATAATATATATATGTATAGGTCGACAACTCAAATATACCTACTTATATACAAGTTTAGTTTCCCAGTTTCTCAATCTTGTTCTTCTTGGAAAATTCTTATTGCAAGATAATAATAATTGAAGATAAAGGTAAAACGCAAAAACTACTGAAGCGATTTTGATAATTCGTCTATCCGTAGAAAGCAGTATTTCTTAAAGCTTTATTTTTTTAACATAATATGTAGAGACGGGGCGAGACGCTAATTTGTTTAAAAAACAAATTTAAAAGCGGTTTAAATTAGTGATAAATAAATCAGTAAGGAAAATTAACCCTGCACTCACACTTTCGATAAGTAAATGATTATGGGTCATGTTATTAATAATTATAAAAAATATTTCTATATGGAATATTCGTGTTTATTATATTTTTATCTTGAAACTTATAAACATAATAATATTTTGTTAAGTGATAAAAAATATTAACTGCTTATTACGAATTTTACTTAAGACTATTTGTACATAATTAATTTGACACGCTTAATAAAAAGTAATAACTGCGATCATATGGACGTAGTTACTGTACTAGTACCTAATATACTATGTTAACATTTTTCTGAATAATTTAATTTCTGTCCCTAATTTTACTTATTGAAAACCTATTAAAAACGCAGAATATACAATTTGTTTAAAAAACATTGTGTTAAATGGACCTTATTTTTTAAAGGCGGTAAAAATATATATATCTAATAACAAGTGTATACTATCTCCAAAATCACATGTCTCTATAATAACTATCAAAATATCATAATAACGATCTCACATCATTATTTTGTTTGTCCTCAAAGGTTATATTTCGTGACGTTCAAGGGCCCTTCAACGGTCAACCGAAGTAGGTAATGTGGAACGAAATATTCCATGTATTTGAATAAGTACATAATTGTCTTAATTCTTATACATATAAAAATGAATCTCTATTTCCTTTGGTAACGATAGAAATTCGTGTAAGGTCAATATCCCATGATATAGATATCATATATGAAAAATATAAATGGCTTAGAATATTATGATTTTTCGTTTAATAATAATTTCCAATCATTTTCATGTATCGCGGAGTTATTTACATATTTTAAGCTCAATTGTAAAATTTATAAATTCACGGTACCAATAATAATGATGGATATCTTCTTAACTTTTCAAGACAGATGGGACTGAAAATTATTTCATATGCGAGATATACTCTTATATTACATAAATAATAATCATACATTGAAAACGAGATACATTTGTTATTTCTAAGAATATATTATAAATTCACCATTATGATCTACAACTACCTACTCAGCTTAATCTCATAAGAACACACTCATATTTTTTCGATTCAATTGTTACCTTTTTTTGCTTTTATTGAATGTTTATAATATTATGTATTACCTATATCGCGTTAGGTACTATAAAAAGTTAAATTATTTAAATATATATCAAGAGTTTTATCCACATACTATTTACACATCATAATGATTTTTTTATCAGTCGTGCTCACGAAAACAAAGTAAAATGTTTATTTGCAGTGATATCTTTATGATATTTATTTTAAAAGAAAATGATGTAAAAACTTTCAGAATTGGTTGTCTAAAAATTATTTTTAGTGATAGTTAACTTATCTTTTAATGTTAGTTACATTTTTGTATATTTTTTAATAACAAACTCAGCTTTTTTGATTGTTGCAAGTCGTAATACTTTTTAGGTTTTCGCAGGCAAAAATAAAATGTTTGAAACCGTGAAGTTTTTACATGTTTTTAACTCAATTAAATCTATACTATAAAATATATTATACAGCTTAAAATATCTATTTCTTTCCAGGTGGAGTCCAGGCTATCTAGCCTAGTGTTATGTGGCGCCACCTTGCAGAAAGTTGGCGAAGTATTCACACGGGAAATTGAAAATGGCCTCAGTGAAAGACCATCCAGCTTGCAGATGGAAAACACATATATTCCTGAACTTCCTGATGGCACAGGTTAGGAATAATTTACTTTTAATATCCCTTAGCTTATTCTGATGTGTGTAAGATAACAATATAGGTAATCAATAAGTTATACACTGTTCGTCAGCTTTTTCGACAAAGGAAATTGTTATATTGTTATATTTTTGATCAGTACTTAAATTATTCTTTACATCTACATAATTATATGATGCGCAGCAGTGACCAGTTTCTTTATGTTTCCTGGAAAATAATAATTTTGATGTTGAACAACCATTGAGTTCTTAAAAGGAGCCAATTATTATACTTACCATCAATGCTCAAGCTTCAATTCTATAAAAATAAATACTAAAAGATATCTTTTAATTCTTACAGAGGAAGGTGTGTTCCTAGCACTAGATTTGGGAGGTACAAATTTCCGAGTGCTATTCTTAGAACTGCGGGGAGGTCAGCTGGTGCGAGAGGATGTCAAACATTATCATATCAGGTACAGCCCCTTTTCCTGATAGAGAATCTCACTTGAGATTTATAAGCTTGTGGTGTTCGATTTGTTGATAATTATTTAATTGGCTTTATGTATTTATTTTAAACTGCTATATATTTTTTGTTTGTATAAGATGTTGGTGCTCCAAGTAAAATAAAAAAATAAATAATGTTTGGGAAGTTATGTTGTGTTTAAAGGATTACTGGAAATCGATTTGAAAAGTTTGAAAGTATATAAACCAATTTTGTATAGTATATACCTATGCATAATATAATATGTACCGATATATCAGTGTGTTAATAAGATATTTTTTGAAAATAATTATTTTATTATTAATAAGATATTTTTTGGAAATACAAATTGATTTTTAAGGTAATTGTATTCAGGTTTTCAAAGAACTTTGGTGAAATTGTAATAATTACTGCTTGACAGAATAATTTATTGTTTTTAATTTTCTTTTGTATGTCTTCTAACTGAAACTTAACACTGTAAATCTAAGTTTTTTTATAATAACACAATGTAAAATTACTTTCAGTGATGCTTTGCGACTAGGAACTGGTGAAGAGCTTTTCAACTTCCTCGCAGACTGTGTGCTTGATTTCCTACGTTCAGAAGACATGGTAGACCGTGAACTTTCTCTAGGTATGTTCATCCTCATATACTACGTTACATAGCTATATAATTTAATACAAGTAAAACTCATAACAAGTAGGTATGGTAAATTTGTTTACAGAAAATACAATAGTAATTGCAGAAAAGAACAACAATATAAAATTAAATAAGTTTTGTAGATGTGTGTCTTATATATATATATTTTTTTTATATAAGACGTTAATTCAGGAGACATTTGATCGAATTCCACACAAAAAACTGGAAAGTGACATTGACTCGATTAGTTTGGCTAATTACAGGATTTTTTCTAGTGGGGCTATTTTCCTACCTAGTTTATTCGATTACATTTCAAAGTCCTGAAAAACTATAATTGCCGCTACTTTTGTCAGTAAATTAGCATAAGAAACCAATTTGACTGACCGATTGGCTTCGTTGGTAGTGGCCCTGCCTTCCAAGTCAGAGGTCGTGGGTTCGATTCCCACCCGGGGCAAATATTTGTGTGATGAACATAGATGTTTGCTCTGTGTCTGGGTGTTGAATAACTATATAAGTATTTATTTAAAATTATGTATGTATGTTTATCAGCCATCTGGTTTCCATAACACAAGCGAAAGCTTAGTATGGGATCAGATCGTGCCGTGTGTGAAAAATTGTCCTGAAATATGTATTTATGTATAATTAGGACACAAAACATACTACAACTTTCCATTCTCATTTTCTAATACTTATAACTCATCATTTCAGGATTCACATTCTCGTTCCCCATGAAGCAGCACTCCATATCATCTGGCGAGCTGATGACCTGGACCAAGAGCTTCAAATGCAGTGGGATGGATGGAGTGGATGTGGCTGCTTTACTCCAGAGGTGCTTACGGGAGAGGGGTCTGAAGATAACCGTGCAAGTGCTGCTCAATGATACCTCGGGGACTTTGGTCGCTGGCGCCCATATGGACCCTGATGTTGCGGTGAGTTATTTATATAAGACGAATGATTTAGTACCTAATAGACCCGAGTTATTAGTAACAGGTGTACTAAAGGGATGAAATTTAAAGAATTCATAAATGGTATCAATCGAAATGATTATGCTTATTACAGGAAACTTTTCTATTTAATAAAAACTGGAATAGCTCTTTTTTATGCCCAATAAATCTACATCTTGATTCTTGATATTGGTATTTATTTCTAATCACACCAAAATTTTAGAAATAAGCATATTTTTTAACGAGCTACTGCTCTAATATTAATTATTCCATTAAACATATAAATAATATTAACAAAGAACATTCGAATTTCGAAATAATGCTAATAACATTCTAGTGATTCTACCAAACTTCTTTGAAATATACTTGAAACATTATTTCCCTTCACAGGTGGGTGTGATCCTCGGCACAGGGTCCAACGGCTGCTACATGGAGCGGGCAGACAGGGTCAAGCACTGGGAATCAGCTCATGAGAAGGTCCACGACGTCTGTGTGGACATCGAGTGGGGTGCGTTTGGAGACAACGGGTGTTTATCCTTCCTGAGGACTGAGTTCGATAACGAGGTGGACAGCAACTCGTTGCTCGCTGCTTCTTTTACGTGAGTTTTATATTATGATGTTTTAGTTTGTTATGTGGTCAGTAATTTGTTACTTGATACTTCTTTAATAAGTTTTTCTGGTCTTTAATGACTTTGATATGGTGTTCGTTTGATTTTGGATTGCCTGCAGATTGAGTTGTGTGTAGGTTTGCCAATTTTATACAACAAACAACTTGTCCGTAGTAAACGTTTAGCTGGACTCTATTTTAGGGTACTATTCGGAATCGTATTTGTTAAAAGCTCATAATTAGTAACGAGCTGTAGTCTAAATGTATTTTTATCACAAATATAAAATTTAATATTTTTTTCACAGTTTCGAGAAATACATCGGTGGTAAATATCTAGGAGAAATTCTGTGTGCAGTGCTGAGTGCGTTGGCTAGAGATGGTCTATTTGCTGCTGAGCCCACTAAAGGGGAAATACTGTCTGCGCACGTCAGCATGTTTGAAGAGTAAGTGTAATTATTACCATGTTTAATTATTAATTATTAATAAAATTATTTTACTTACAGTAGGTTTATGGAGATGTTTTGTTTGTAACTAAGTTTTGACAGGTTGTATTTCGTGTAGTATTTTCAAACTCAAATAATTATTTATTCAACTTGACTTTATTTAAAAACGATTTTGAATCGTCAAAATACAGAAAAATAATATTTTACCACCTTTGGAAAGACGTTTGGTTTAACTTTAAAAAAATTACTAACCGAGTGGGTTAGTAAGTTTTTTTATTGATGAAACTATGTTATCCATAGGATTCTTACTATGTACATATGATTTGATTAAAAACAAAAAATATAATACACATAAAGAAAAACATTTTTATCATTACTTGCTAATTTTTATGTTTTTTTTTTTTGTTATTGTAATATTTAATTATCTATGTTTACATTATTACAGAGACAATTTGAGCGGCGACTGGCAGCGCACAGCAAACGCTTTGTGCGAAGCGTGCGCGGGCGCACAAATATCACGGACCGACGCGCTTGTTGCGCAACATGCGGCGCGATTGATCTCCAACCGTGCTGCGCAACTTGTGTCTGTTTGTGAGTTCTTTTATTGGTTTTTTCATTTTTGTGATAATGGGAATTATAATTTGAATGAAATGTATCGCTACCAGTTACAATTTTCTGTTCCTTGAGATACGGTGTAATAATTGTATGTAATTGATTATGTACACATTTATGTAATTGGTTTAATTAAAAAAAGAAATTGTGATAAAACGGACAAAAAGCTGTTTTGAAAATATTGTACACAATACTACGATCACAAACAAAACTAATTAATTATTAAAACTTACTATACAAAATAAATAAAACAGACGGCAACTGGTTAAATAAAATTTGAAACTCTTAAATTGTATAGACAATGTATTTTAGAATGCTTTTCAAAAAATGAATATTATTTATTTTTTCTATTTTTACAGGCATAGCAACAATCCTGAAGCGCATGGACCGAGCGCACGTGTCAGTGGCGGTAGATGGATCTGTATACAAAAAGCACCCCCGCATCAGGCATCTTATGGACAAATACGTCGCTCTGTTGGCTCCTCATCATAAGGTATATACTTATTCATAGGGTAACCCTTTCGTACGTATTGCACGCCTCATAAGCGAAGCGTTGAGGTGGGTACTACTGTCACTTCGCGCAAAACATCTGATTTTTCAAACTTAAAATGTCTTTATGTATCATACATTGCACTTGTAAGATAATACATACACACACATATTAAGAAAAAACACTATTTTTAACATTCATGATATTTTTGATGTCATTTTTAGGGTTCCGTAGCCAAAATGGCAAAAACGGAACCCTTATAGTTTCGTCATGTCCGTCTGTCCGTCTGTCCGTCTGTCCGTCTGTCACAGCCGATTTACTCGGAAACTATAAGTACTACAGTGATGAAATATGTGTTGTATGAACCGCTACAAAAATATGACACTAAATAGTAAAAAAAAGAATTGGGGGTGGGGCCCCCCATACATGTAACTGAGGGATGAAATTTTTTTTTTCGATGTACATACCCGTGTGGGGTATCAATGGAAAGGTCTTTTAAAATGATATAAAGTTTTCTAAAAAACATTTTTCTTAAAGTGAACGGTTTTTGAGATATCAGCTCTCAAAGTCGTAAAAAGTATGTCCCCCCCCCTCTATTTTTATAACTACGGGGTATAAAATTCTAAAAAAAATAGAGGTGATGCATGCTAATTAACTCTTTCAACGATTTTTGGTTTGATCAAAGTATCTCTTATAGTTTTTGAGATAGGTTGATTTAACTGTAATTTATTATATTTGCTGCTACGGAACCCTTTGTGCGCGAGCCCGACTCGCACTTGGCCGGTTTTTGTTATTTAAACTAGTTAAAAAACAGTTTAAAAAAGTTCTGTCTTGGACGTCCGTGTGTCTGTATGTGCGGAGGATTTTCTTGTTAACACGATAGCGACCGAAATACTTTACTAATCGAGTCTTTTTTTTTCTCTTACGCTTGAGTATGCTCAGGAATAGAACCCTTTCATTTTTCAGGGTCTGATTCGATGTGGTTTAATTGTTATTAAATAAACAAAAAAAAATATCGACTGAGATTATGAGGCGTGCACTTTTGGATTTTCCAAACTTTTTGTATAATATTCCGATTTGTGAACAGGCCAGAGCGTATACAAAGTATAAAATTCAAGACATATCTGCGATGCTTATTCTTTGCCGAACTTTTTTTTTTATTATATGATAGGGAAGCGCTTGACCACGATCTCGCCTGAGGTAAGCTGAGATGAGATGGAGCGCGCTTCCCTAGAAGGTAACCGTTCACTCTTCGCTTGAAGACCCGTCGTCATTGTACTCGTCGGGGAACACATACTCATATGGCGATGCCTAGAGTCTGTGCGCCTCGACGATCGATGGAAAAACGGGGACGGCGGAATTAAATCGTGCAATTCCGCAGCGCAAGAGAAGTTGAGTTAATGTGGATTTTATTTCGGAAGATATTTTGTGACAGTTTCACGATTTCTGATAAAGACGCTGATAGCCTATTCAAAACGTTTTAGTAAAAAAAATTATACTTTTTCTTAACTGACATGTTATATAGGCAATAGGCATCTATCTAATCAGAAATAGTGATTTTTCAATGAAACATAATTCTGTTACAATTAGTATATCCATAAATTTTTTAACTTGATTAATGTCCTTTTTCTATACAGTTCACATTATTGGGCGCTGAAGATGGCAGTGGCAAGGGGTCAGCATTAACAGCGGCCATTGCTGCCAGAGTTGCGGCGAGGAAATCCTAGCTACAATCTATTTAACTATGAATGAGTGTTAATAAAGGGTTTACAAATAAGTATATAATATGAGAATAACTTCTTTATAAATATATTGTATTTTGTGAAAAGTTTAATAATATTGTCATAAAGTTTGTGTTTGCCTTGGATGCTATCCAACGGATTTCTTTGTCGATTATATAGTTAAATAATTCTTTTATATAAACTGGCATAAGCCAGCTTTATAACTTTGGACTCATATTACGTCACAGGAAACTTTGCTATCTACGAATTTGTTCATTTTTAGGCCATTTGCATTGGACTAAAACGTTTCGAAGTTCTTTAATTATTTATCAAACAGAGAAGTTATTTTCCAATCATTGTACGACTCTTGTTCACTAGAAAGAAAAGATATTTTATATAGCCTAGGACATTCTCCAAATTATTAATGTATGTAACAATGTAAGATCCGCCATGTTCGAATAAAATAACGAATGGAAAATGGGAGATATTTATGTATATTGTTAGCAATGAAAGACTTTGTAGGTTAAAGTATATTTATAGGCATTTTACTGTGATTTTTAAAGATTCACCTCGCAGTCCATTATTAACGAAAATTATGATATTATAATGTTCGTTTTAATGTTCGTAAAACCAGTAAAGTTCACTCTGTGTCGAATTTAAGCATTTAAAAGGGACGTTTTATTTGTGATAAAACGCTATCAATGTTAAATACAGGTTTTAAAGGATAAATTTACTAAAATAAAAGTGTGAATATTTTTTACCAGTTGTGTGAAAAATAAACACGAATTATGGATAGGTAAATAACCTACCTAACTATGTAATACTAGTTGGTTTAAAACTGATATTTTATCTGTACATAGTAATTATATTTAAGTGCATAATATTTCGATAATATATGAAGTAAACATGATTCTTTTTGTAAGTAAGGTTCGATATTTTTACGTCGTAACAGAAATTATTGGTATAAACATGGACGTATAAAATGGGTATAAAATATCTAAGTATGTTGTCTCCATGTTATCTCATGCCATTCAAAACAAACGAAAAATGATATTCACCTTTATTTAGTTACGTAATTTTAATATTATTATCAGTGCCATAATTATTGATATTTGTAAATTATATGTAATCGAACTCTCAAAGGAATAATTAATGTATTTTAAAACATTATGTTTTTTATGAATCTTTGAGAAAACGGTCAGACCTTCGATTTTCGAACAAATTACTATCTAATAAGGTACATACAACATTTAGTTCGAAAATTTTTAGATTATAACATAGTTTTTTAAAGATCTTTTACATATCTATTAGAGCTAATAATATTTTTGTTTAGATAATAATTGTACAAAGAACGTACCTTCATGATTATATGAATTTTATTATTTTATTCATAAATATACTAATGTTATTTTTGAAATTGAACGCATAAATAAATAGGTAGGTACTAGGTAAAATGAGTTTATGTGTTTAATTTTAAATATTTGATGTTTCCGCTATTTTAGTTATTTAATTGTATCTAAAATAAATAATAAATTAATTGTTTGTTAATCTAAGGTTCATATTTTGTAGTCTTGCCATTTTATCTTTTTTCATATTAGGTGAGAAATTATTGTTATAATTGAATCGATGTCAATTTTATTACATGAAATCATCATAGTTTTAATGGCAGCTTTATTTTTAAAATACTTAGTATACTATTTGTTATTTTACAATGTATTTCCATATCGTAGATAGAAAAAAATATATTTTTATTTTTTTTCTTATGGCAAGAAGATATAAGTATAAAAAAATATATTTTGTAAATCATAGATCATCATAGATCATCATCTACAAATTTTACAGGAATTAATTGTCTACGAATATGTATTTATTTTTTAATATATTGTTAAGGGTAATACCCATTGTTGTAATTAAACTCTAATAGTATGATCAAATTGTTATTCTTTATGGTATAATAAATAAAATATACGGGACGCGAATATAGTGTTTTTTTCATTTTTATTTAACAATTTTGGGTAGGTATACCTTGGTATATTTAGACCATTTTTACACAACAATTACCTAGTACAATTGGATTTGCCTAGTACTTGAATGTCTTTAGTATGTAGGTAACTAAGCCTAATTTAAGTTATACAAAATCTTGTTTAAATATAAACAAAGTACATTCTGAGGAATGCTTGATACTGTTTATTCATTTATATTTATGAACGCAATTAAATTATATATTTTGATGTAAGTAGGTAATAACCATATAGATTATTCTAAAAGACAACCCGACATTATAAAGATAGGTAGGTACCATGCTGTAATAAACAAATTTAAATACGGCTGTAAAAATTAATTAATATTACTAGGATAAGTACTGAATACTACCTTCCTACCTACCTTCTCAAAAATCACTAATTTTTAAATAATTAAAAAAATGAAACAACAATAATGGTAGAAAATTATATTTAATCATATTAATAACATAATAATATATCAACAGAACGATGAACTTCGATAATATTTCTGTTCTGCATCTATTTGAATATAGTCTATGGGCGGATCTATGCCCGCTTCGTCATCTGTGGCGCATTCGTTGTCTGTGGAGTTTGCGTTGTCTCTGGAGTTTGCGTTGTCTGTGGTGTTGTTATCTATGGTCAGGACACCTCCACCTTCTCTCGAACCTTCCTCAGTATGCTCTGCAGTTCTGACGCTGATGTCGTCTTGTACTGCTCGCGTGCACGAGAGCACCACCCAAAATGAAAATTGTTTTAAATATTTTAAACGATACGCCCATCACCATGTAAACAATGGATATGTTAAAATGAAATGAACGTCATTCAAACACAATTCGATTAAATTATTGGAATCATCTCAAAATAATCTTTTGAGGATACTTGTTAATCATTAAAATTCAGATCTCATTCGGATTTCATTACTAATCATTCCCTTCTTTAAGGAATTAAAACAGTGTTTAAGAGCGCTTATTCAATTTAACGCAAGTCAAAATCTACTGGATCTATCGTAGCTTGCGCTATCCTTTTACTATGAACAGCAAAGGTCAACAGGAGAGCGCCCAGCAACATGTCCTCTCTCTGGAAAGGCTCGCTGCCGACTGATTTGAATCGGGTCGCGCGCAGTGTTTTATAGTACTTTTAAAAAAATTGTAGAAAAATAATAGAGACACCTTAGTTGATTTTTTAAATTTTATCTTATAAAGAAGACATTCTTTTATTGCAATATGTATAAATTATATTCAATTAAGTCAAATATCTTGGTGAAAATAATCATTTTGTCGACTATAATTTCTAAAAAAATTCATATTGTTCGGATTTTAATTTCATAAGTTAGGAGTCCAAAATAAAAAAATCTTTTAACTAACGACTTTAATAAGGATTTTTGCAATTTCAGATATTTTTAGCTTCGAAATTGACACTAAAAGTGAAATCAAGCAATCATCGGCTCAGTTATCTTGATGGTATTCACAAATACTGTATTAATTGAAAAAAAACTCTTAACTAACAACATAGACAATAACATTTCCTAAAATTATTAGTAATTTATATGTTTGTAAGATATGTGGTTGATGGACAATCTGGTTTGAAAAATCACATATTTGAGGCAAACAGCGCACGGACCGCGTGCACGGTCTAAACATGAAGTATCTAGTTTGTTCACGACTAAATCGAAATCAATTGATTCTCCCTCAATCTACCTTATCTTAAGCTTTCATTTAAAATAATCAATACAATTAAACCACAATACAGCAAATATCTTACCCCAGACACATTCCTCTGCACCAGAACCTGGCTATACAGCCGCTTCCCTTCGTCTGGCCCCAGGACGCGTTCCAGCTGTGCTCTGGAGAGCGCGAACAGCTGGTGACCAGACACACGCAGCTGCTTCTGGGCAGTTCTGCTGAAGCCTTTTAGTTCTAGCCAGGACACGACTTCGTCTGGATTCGATTTCTGTGAAATGCAATGTTCTGGATAAGCTTTTATTTGAAATTATACGTCGCTTCTATGTTAATAAGTTCTTGAGATATAAAATGGTGGCTATTAATATAGTTATGATTAGGATTTTGGAAGAATTTTGAAATAATTAAGAAGAATTAGAATCAATTTAAAATAAGACCAAATTCGTATCATCTTTTTGATGTGCATCATCATCAATCAAATATTTATGGAATCATTTGAGGGCATTTTACAATGAAGTTAGCTTCTGCTTATTTGTGGCTACATTTTTTATTGACCGACCCTATAAATTCTAGAATTTAACAACAACTTTGCAACTAGTTTGCAGTATTAAAGTAAGCTGTATTGCCAAGTGACCGCCTCCTTGGTACAGTGGTTGACGCGTGAGCGTAGAACCGAGGGGTCCTGGGTTCGATTCCCGTTGGAGACGAAGAAAAAAAATGTCTCGGTCTGGCAGGACACAGAAGGCTGATCACCTACTTGTCTCTAAAGAAAATCGATCAGTGAAACAGATGTACGAATAATGCATCTGCCCCTTACCCTTACCCACTAGGGGACACGGGACTTCACTTTTTTTATTTTTTATTGCCAAGTAAAATATTCTTATATACCTACTTTTTAAACTTATTGTAATACTATTTACCTGATGAATAAATATATCCGGCGTCTTCTTGATCTCCAGCCTTCGTTGTATCTGTGGTAGCACTGCTTTTATTTAACACTTTATTGTCCAATAAACCAGGTACTTTTAGCTCTTCGTGTAGATCACTGCTGGTGCTCACTGCCGACTTTGTAGCTGGAATCATTGTGATAATTTTAGAAAGAAAGAAAGAAACCATTTATTCTAACACACACAACACACATATAGAATAGCATTGTCAATTTTAAATAATAAGTAATAGAAAACATATGTGTGGTTGCATGCGCTAAAAAAGGAAGCCACTCAGGATACCTGAGGCATAATACCTCAGCACTGATTTTCAGTGACCCCTTTTAGGTTAGTTTTGAAAGGTCTATCGAAGACAGATCGTTGATAGTTGTTACTTTTCTGTCCAAATGTAGATTTTTTAGCAGTTTTGTATGGTCCAGTTAGAACCAGAAATATCTTAATAGATTTAATTCTGAATGTGTGTAAGTTCACGAAGTTATTAAAAAATCGTTCCACTGATATAGATTGTCCTCCATTGGGCAAAAAGATCAAATAACAATCCTACCAATATTATTTGTGAGGATGGATGGATGTATGTAGGTATGTATGTTTGTTGTTATATTGTTATTTCATGCGTAAACCACTGATCCGATTTAGATGATACTTGGCAGTGGTGTAGCTTACCTATTGTACCAAAGTTACACATGAGATATAGGTAATATATTTGCTTTGCCCGCGGGTGAATCTGCCTGGTACTACAGATTAAGTAAGTTACCACGTAACCGGCACAATTTACAGTAGACCCCGTTATTCCGACAATCGTTTTGCAAGGCCTTGTCGAAGTATCGAATTTGTCGGATTATAGGGTGCTGCCTAGAGATCCCCCTATAGTCCGGATATTTTTACGTCCTTATAATTCGACAAATTACAGACCTAAAGATAAGATAAGATGCTATAGGTAGTTATGTTTCAGAAGAAGGTACAAAATATCATGTTTCATTGTGTTTTTTGGAATTAAAACAATATCTTCCAGTAGAGCACAATAGTGGTGGCTCGTTTTCTTTGGTACAGAATGTATACAGTTAAATCATGCATGATAGACGTAAAAATTGTCAATAAATAGGGATTCAGAAATTATAGACATGTCGGATTAAAGGGGGCGACGGATAGGCCAGGGGTCGGTGTAACGCGGGTCTACTGTACTTATAAATACGTACCTATGTAAGATTTTGATTACTTCGTGCATGAAGTATTTATAAACATTTTTATAATTGTTATATACTTACATTTGATAGTATCAGTTTTAGTCACAGGCGGCGGTGGCGGTGGCGCTACAGGCGGTTCAGGGGGAGGGGGCGGCGGTGGTGGGGGAGGGGGTATAGGCTTTTCTGTAAAATTGGTATTTGGAGAATAATATTTATTATATAGACTTAATTGAATACTTGTTTTCTATTTTTAATTTGTTTCCACTGGTAAATTATACTTCTATTTAAAAAAATTCTACTGAATTTTGTTTAGTAGGTACGATAATAATTTAAGAAGGTACCTACACAATATAAAATACCTCATCACCTATTATAATAAAGAAATAATTCAAATAGATTGGTAGTTATATCATGTCACATTACTTTTATGGTATTGATTATTTATATCTACGCCATTTCATATCATAACAGAATGCTACAATAAATTAAAATAATCATTCATCTATATTTACAATTATAAATACAAATAAAAAAAAACAAAACACTTACCCATACGAGTCACAACGAATACAAACATACAAACACAAAGCAATACAAACCTTTACATAAATATGTTTACTACACACAAGCCCATTTAGTACATAACAACAAAACAAAATAAAACAATTAGGGTGCTTTTCCACCAATAATGTGCGAGGATGTGTAGCGAGGAATGTGTTTGTAAAGAGCCAATCATATCGCTTCGTTTAGTTTCAAATTTGAAGCGTTTAGCGTTTGAAGCGATACTATTGGTTATTAACAAACACATTCCTCGCACACTATTGGTGGAAAAGCACCCTTGATCCCCTATTTGCCGATGTAAATTAACATAATTATTTATTTTAATTCTGAATTACAAACAATTATTTTAATCATATTTTTTTATTTGAATTAAAAATTTTAAATATTTTATTTTTTTAGCAAACAATGAAGATTTATGGGCGTTTACATCGGTAAATATTAAAATAACGTCGTTGTTTATCATTAGAAATTGATTAAATATTGATTGAATAGAGATATAATAATTATATTAAATTGAGACAAGAATGGTTATCGAGATACCCCCAAAATATCGCAAATGAATTTTACTCGGTTTAAAAAACAGACTAACTATTTAGTCTAAGGCTTAAGTCCTAAGTCTTATAAGTCCTCCTAAGTCTAATAGGTATCTATAGGAGAAATAAAAAAGTAATTTACGATTTAGTAATTTGAGATTCTAAAATTTTCTTTATTTTTACGTTGTACAGAACTCTATAGATACAAAAGATATTTAAATTAAAGATTTTGTAGAAATTTCAAGAAAGAAGTAGAAAAGGGAAAGGACGAAACAGGGAAGAAAACGCTATA
>CAJQZM010037554.1:0-15217 GCA_907164665.1 Colias nastes | reverse complement strand
GCGCCACGATGGTGTGCGGCACGTGCGCAGTCACACCGCGCCGGTTGCGGGCCTTCCACCACTTGCGGGAGTCGTCTAGCACCTGCGGAGAGAAGAGAAGTATTATAATACTAGCTTTCCGCCCGCGGCTTCGCCCGCGTTTTCAAAGAAAAACCCGCATAGTTCCCGTTCCCGTGGGATTTCCGGGATGAAACCTATCCTATGTGTTAATCCAAGTTACCCTCTATATGTGTGCTAAATTTCATTCAAATCCATTCAGTAGTTTTTACGTGAAAGAGTAACAAACATCCATACATCCATACTTACAAACTTTCGCCTTTAAATTATACAATTTTTTTTAAACATAGTTCTCACAGAGTTACAGCAAATTAAAGCAATTATATGTACCCTACTGATTACAACACCTCTTGGGTATATGGGTATAGTGGGTACTATGGTACTTTTTTTGGCGGATCTTTTTACCTTGCCAACATAATTAAAACAGTTCAACACAATGACATTAATGATTATTTCAAATAATCTGTATTCTTAACAATTAATCTTACAAACAAATTTCTACAAACATCAACAAATTCTAAACTTTTACCCATATTATAATATAATTTATAAAAAAAACAAAAATATCAAATTCATCTAGTTATATATATTTATTAAATATAAATAATATGCTTTAATTTGCTATAACTCTGTGAGAACTATGTTTATAAAAAAATGTTTGATTTAAATTACTATTGCATGCACAGTTACGTTTTTGGGACATTCATTTTATACATATAGGTACCGAAATCTGCATAAAATTAAGGAGCGTTTTTAATAATACTTTATTACGAAGGATCCTTACCTCGAGATATTCTCCACGGACTACAGTAAGCTCCTTATCATTGTTAGCAGTTCTGGGGTAGGTGACACGTACCACCCTCCCCCCTCTGGCCGCTACCCCTTGCGCCCACGCTTCTCCTAGATCATCTGTATGTATAAAATGAGTTTTATTCCAAGTGCAGTAGGGTTTACTTTCAAATAAAATATTAGGATGTTAGATTGTATTAACGCTGCTTTTAAATCCAATAATTATAAATATACCTAATATTATATAATAATAATTCAAAGATAAGATGTAATGTAGCTCAGAATAACACAAATAATGATGACTTGGTAAACATATTATTTTTACGAATGTTATAAAGCTCAAGATTGTGTTTGTTACTTGTTCGAAATGAAAAAATATTTTTGTGTTGGATAGGTTTTTATTGTTGGAAAGGATTTACCTATCAAGAAAGGCTGCGACCAATTATTATATAGAAGTGCAACAGCAATGCAAAGCAAAGAAAAAAAAACGTTGCAAAAGTATCCCCTTGAGAGCAGACGAAATTGAGTGCATGATAAATTTAAATAAATAAAAAATATTAATTAGGATTTATATGTGCGTACCATCTTCACGTTCATTGGGGCGATATGGAGGTTCCCGTTCCGGCGATGAAGCAGCTGATCCAGAATCTTCTCGTGTCAGTGTTCGCGTATTTCTATAAAAAACATGAAGGTATTAACAATTATTAATCAGACAAATATTACCACTTTTTACTTAATTGTTAAGTGTGCTTTGGAAGAAATTGCTATTTCTCTGTGGAAAAGAGTGGAGTTTAACTTGGTGAATGACAAAATAACTACGTAAAGGCAGTTTTAACGAATGGAAACTGTCTTCAGTTTGGTTTGTTTTATTATTTATCGATAGGTACTCATTTTAATTTCATTGAAAAATTTGTCATTTAAATACCATAAAATCAATAATAGAATAATATCTTAATTACAGTACAAAAACACAAAAAGCAACAAAGAAGCACTCGTACCTTGGATACGGTGCGTACTCCCTCTCCCCGTACAGATCTGGTTCATCCCTTTCATAAACATAACCATCCGCTGCACTACCCGCAGCTTCCTCTACCACCCTTCCTTCGCTGCGACGAGGTGACGGCCTTTGGGTGAACATTGAACACATTGGACATACATAAGCAAAGACAAACAACAATTGGATGATTGGACAAACATTGACAAAAAGTATATTTGGACAGAAGAAAGGACATACACTTAAAATGATAGTACAGCACATTTGGACAAAAATATATTAGGCTATAACATACTTTGAATCATCAAACGACACATATTATCTACACTTATGTATACGATACATATGCTTATTATATACACTTAATATACTTAATACATAACATGGAAACAAAACTTTTCTGATAAAATGAGTTATAATTGTTCGATTGTAGTTTTAAAAAGTGGTGAATTATAAGGCATTTCTGCTTGAAAATTGTTCCCTAAAACCATATATAAATGAAGAACTGTATATAAAGCTCACCTTCTCAAAGGCTGATCGTCTACTTGATAGTCCGGCGTCCAGCCATCCATGAACACGGGCTGATATGGAGGTATTGCTGTTTTCCATTGTTCTCTGAAAATTTACGGTTTTCTTAAATTATTGGATTATTTTACTCAATCAAGGACCTTAAGCTTGAATATTATTGTTAAATGGAAATTCAAATCCAGTATTGTATCAAGTAAAGTAAGTCATTTTCAATTTCCGAAAATTCATGACTTGATGGATGATTTGATAGACATAGTTATGCATATTATGTAGTGAACGTTACAAACCTTGGTATCAGCCAAGCATCTCCAAGCGAATGCCACAATTCTGTCTCCTTACTGGTCACGCAATTAGCCAGCAGATTTAGCGCATCTCTCGTCAGCAATGGCTGCACCACGTGAGACGGCAGACGACCATCAGCCACATCCTGTGCCGCATCCACTATCAAAGCGAGCGGCGTGAATAGAAAATGGACCAGCTCTGGGGCATTAGGATCGTGTATATGTGTGCGCAATCTTGCTAGCAGATTGAAGGATAGTTTGAACTTTTGTAACACATCAACGAAGTCCCTTTCTGGTGGGGGACGGGTGCGTAACGCGAGCATTCCTTCCCCTGTCCCCGCGCTCCTCTTCCCTCCCCTGGAGCGTCTACGTCTTTCGAGCTCTCTGGACGCGGCGGCTGCGTGTTGCAACCGTGCGATGAACTTCTCTATATCATCGAAGCATCGGTTTAAGATGGCGATGTCCTGTTCGTACAAACGCTCGGATCCTGTGGATGATGCGTCATCTCGCTCCCCGCCGGACCCGCCCCGCTCCCCGCGCTCCCCGCGGCCTAGCTGTGCGGACATTTGCTGGAAGAATTTATATGATGTTAGAAATGTTGGAGTTATAAATAGAACATATTATTGTCATGACAATGATATTAAAGGTAGTGTCTGCATTGTGTTTTTTATTGTTTATCATGCTTTTAAATTACCTACATAATGTTGGAAAAAAATATATGGAAAAATGGATGCGAATAACAGATCATAAAATCATGATTGAAGCTTTGTTAATCAAGTTCAGCTTTTCTTTTGATAAAAATCCAACAAAATTTTTTAATTATTGGAATTTTATTTACAATAGAATTATAGAAAAGAGTAGAGATGCGCCGAATAGTGGTTTCACCGAATAACCGAATACCGAATACTATTCGGTTAAAACCATACCGAACCGAATATTCGGCCGAATTATTCGGTTCAATGTTTTGACGTGTTTTGATACGTAAACCGGTTCTAACGGGTCGTAAGTAGCTGCTGGCTCGGTGGCGAGCGAGCCTTACCTCACCGCCTGCCACCCGCGTATATCGCCCGCGCACTCCGTGCCGTCTCAGTTGTGTTGAAACATCGCACGAATACGTTACAAATTAAAACAAAAAAATATTTAAATTTTTATATTGTGTAAAAGTTTTATATTTTTACTTTAAGTTAGTGTTTGCAATATGAGCGGACGTAATGTCATTTTCTATTTTAATGAAAGTTCATTTAGAGACTGTAAATAGAGCTCGATGTGGAATACAATGGTATTCCAAATCGAGGATGTCGTCTCGATCATTTGCTTTGAATACAAAATGTATGGGAAATAAAATGTATGGGAGCGTTTCATGTAACATTTTTGGATATTTCTCGTTTTATTAAAAAAAAAATATTATTGTAATTTTACTCATTAGGTATAGTACTTTCAATATTAGGTTAAGGTTTTTTGATATCTGTTATAGTTACGGAATAATCGCCTGTGCACACTTAACGATTACACCCTGTATACCTTAGGTTCAACACATTCTTCATAGGATTTCTTTGACTTGTATATAGTATGACATAAATCATTCATATTAATATGAAGTTATTTATTTAGTTATATAGCCAAGAAAGTAGAAATACTCATACCGAATATATTCGGCACCTAAACCGAATAATTCGGCCGAATACGAATAGTGAAAAAGATGCCGAATATGCCGAATACCGAATATGTATTCGGTATTCGGCGCATCCCTAGAAAAGAGTATAAATAAAGTATTAAGTCCCAGATATAGAAGCTACGGATGAACATTATTAAGCTGATATATTTATGCTAATTTAGGTCTAAAAATGGAGTAAGTAGGTAATAATCCTAAAAGGAATTCGAGATAAGATAACGCCCAATCTAACTAATATTTTTATTTATGCCATCAATAAGAGGAAATAGATAATTTTAATCATTTCGAAATACATTATAATCTTCGAGTGATTTGTCATCTTTCTTTTTGGATATTATGAAATTAATCTTAGCTCGTTTTTCTTAACGGATAAGATTTTATCTTTTATCGTAATATGGGTTTCACAATAAAAAAATTCTAAGTTTAACATTGCGTAAAACCTATGAGAGGAGATATTAAAAGTTATCTAATATACCTTGAATAGATATAAAGACATATCACAGTTTTGAACGAGTGTTCGATTCTAAATAAAAAGTTTACCTAGTCATTTATCTATATTAGGTACCTACCTATTATTTCTATTTATCACTTCAATAAATAGTACATAATTGCGGCATTACTAAGATAGCTTATGTATTTTCAAATATAATTTTTACATTTAAGTATATTTTCTTACATCTACACATGCATTCTTAACATCTAAGGTCAAATAATTTTAAAAACAAACAATTAACAAAATCGAAAACATCCTAGCCACAGTTAGGTACAAAACGACAAAATTATATTTTACGTGCAAAGTTTTGAATTAATAAATGTTGACCGAGCTCAATTCGAATTCATTTTATTTATTTACAGGTACTACAAGCATCATAATCATCTACTTTTATTGCAAACCTTAAAAGTAATATATTTTGCTGCGTTCGGCTAGGACAATAACAAAAAATAAAATGTTTTTTTCACTCAGAAAAATGGAAGTTGTATTTCTCAATGGAATTTTCAAATATTTTTTTGAATCCCATTACAATCAAAAGGAAAAACAAAACCTTCCTCTTAATCGGTTTTAGTTAAAACTAGCTGTGCCCCGCGGTTTCACCCGCATTGCTCCGCTCCTTGTTGGTCTTAGCGTGATGATATAATATAGCCTTCTTCGATAAATGGGCTATCTAACACCGAAATAATTTTTCCAGTAGGTAGTTCCTGAGATTAGCGCGTTCAAACAAACAAACTCTTCAGCTTTTTAATATTACTTAGTATCTAAGATAAAGATAAATCACTCACGATCATCACAGCCTCCCATTGCTGTTTAGTGAACGTCCGAGACGCAGGAGCCATGGTGGCTACTGACTGACTGAATTCTTATCACTGATATATTATTATCTATGAATATCACTATCGGGGATTATTTGCGAAGGGCCGGTTTGTTAGTAGATCAAATCATAGGTAAAAACTATTTTTGAATAACATAAACTAGGTAGGTACTAAATCTATACTAATATTATAAAGAGGAAAGGTTTGTATGTATGTATGGTTTTCACGCATAAACTACTGGACCGATTTTGATGAAATTTGGCACAGATAATCTTTAGACCCTGAGAAAGAACATAGGCTACCTTTTATTGCGAAATATGTACCACGGGCGAAGCCGGGGCGAACCGCTAGTATTGTATGTAGAAGAAAGAGTTGATTTGTTTGTTTGTTACGATTTACCAAAAAAAAAACTATCAATAAAAAATGCTATTAAAATGTAATTTAGTTTTAAACAGTTTCTAATTGGCTATATTTTTTATTCCGGGTCAAACCAGCGAATTTAGAACAAGCGCTAAGTCACAGAATAATAACTAAAAAAAAAAAAAAACAAAATATGTACTACTTAGACTTCGGTAGTATATTTTAGGAATTTGTGTTTTGTTGTGACCGCATTCTGGGGAAAATTTGTAGGAGGTTTTATTATGACGCATCGACATTTTGTGAATCCGATGATAAAATAAATCATAATTGTTTTGTTAATTAACTATATGCTGATTAGATTAGTTTTTTGTCGAGTTTATTAAGATTTTATATTAAAGGATATCTACTTTTATCTCGATACCATTGATTCCAAAAGATGTGTTATTCCTAGTGCAGAACGTGTAGTAATTTTACCTAATTAGTCTTAATAAAGATTTATTTTAAGATTTGATCCAGGCAACACGCAAACATTATTTTGAAGCCTATATTGAGCCTTCACGAGCAAATTCGTAGGAATCTAGTATGCTATATTCATAATGGCCGACGCAATAACAGTTATTTCGTTATCAGCAGCGATAAGCCGCTTATACCTTGTTCTGAGATAAACGATATATTGAAAATTTGAAAGCAAATATTTTGTTTGTAATATTTTGTTGTTAAAAAGCTTTTATTAGTTACACTTGTATGTTTGTCTGTATTCGAATCCGGACTCGATTTTGTCCTATTTGCATCAAGAATCGGTGACAGTCGTACACGGTTTCACCCGAGGATGAAGCCGCGTGCAAAATAAAATATTTATGTAGCTCATAATATGTTATTCTAACGTGACATATATTTCTGTAAAGTTTCATCCAAATCCGTCACGTAGTTTTTACGTGAAAGAGTAACAGATATTCATCCATACATCCATCCACACTCACAAACTTTCGTATTTATGATATTAGTAGGATCTTTGATAAGATAACCTGCTTGTTATTTATATTGATGCACGAATGAAGTCATGATTAAGTGACTCACATTTCTTGTGAAATTAACTACCATAATTAAACTTATAAAATAAATACGTTTGTTTTAAAAAGGCAAAACACATTATAATGTGAAGTAAGTAAAGACATTGCTAGGGTTACTAGTTCGTTGTATAAGAAACAGGAGCTACTTAAAATAAATATAAATTTATAAAGAATAGAAAAATTCGATCACGAGGCGGGACTCGAACCCGCATCCTTTCGCGCCAAACCGGGGCGGATGCCTGACCAATTCAGCCACTCGTGACCCGCAGGAGCGATAGAATTTATTCTATTCTTTCAGTTTTATGTGTCTAAGGGACACACCGCGCGCCATCTATTGATATGTCGTTTTATATTGGTTGACAACCATCTCAACCAATATGAAACACTTTTCAGTGAGTACAATATTGTAACGAGTTCGGTTCGAGTCCCGCCTCGTGATCGAATTTTTTCTATTCTTTATAAATTTATATTTATAAAGCATTTGAATGCCATTAAACCAAAAATATCAAATTCTACTTAAAATAAATGATTGTTTGTCGTAATGTTTGGTTTCTGCATTTATTACTTCTTTGAGAATGTATAATCTTAACTTTTATTAACGGTAACCTACCTGACATATTGAAAGCCGTATAATAAAAGTTTTTATTCATGATATTGTTAACTATAATATAATTACTGTTTTTAAATTATTTTTCATGCATTCATCTTATCATAAAATATCTATTTCAGCTATCAGGTAATGGTGCATTTACACATTCGTGTTCGTCATCTGCCTCATCACTGAACTAAGCATTTGTATTCAGTCGTTGACATGAATCAGTGTTGTGTCTTCCCTTTGATTACGTCCGGAAAGTCGCTCTTTACACGTTTAGGCGCATCTCAAGGCAAAATAGCGAGAGCAGCACTCTTTACGTAGGTATATACGTGTTCAGAATTCGGCTCGCTATTCGCACAAGTGTGTAAATGAACCATAAATAATAGAATTTTCGCTTACCTGCCGTCTTGGTCGTTCTATCTCTGTCTCCCGTTCACGCTCTCTCTCCCGCTCGATGACGAAATCGCGGCCACTCTCCGAGGCACCACTTCCTACGCCCCTGAAACAAAAACAAACAAATTGGTATACAATTTCATAGAGATTATATTTGTTTAGATTACTAACACAGATTACTCTTGAATCTATGTTATGATCGTGACAATTTGTTAAATCACTCATTGAATTTAGAAATTAAAGACTTTTTAACGGATTTTAAACGCGATTTCAGGCGGGAGACAGTCTCCCCGTGACCACGCTCGCTGTAAAGTGTTCGAAACGTCGGGAAAATAATACATCGCATAATGTATAATGAATAAATCGCGTTTAAAATCTGTTAAAAAGTCTTTAATTTCTAAATGTATAATACTCGCGTAAAATCAAACACTACAAAATACTCATTGAATTTACTAGAATGAGTAGGTAGTATCTTTGTTTAGAACAAGATAGGTTGTCTGTGTGTCGGATGTTCTAATAAATGTCCTATAATGCTGCTAGTATCATACATGTTATATTATAGTGAGATACAGTCAACGTGCAAACTCGCGGGCAAAAGCTAGTTACGCATAGTAACATTTAACCTTAACCAGCAACATTGCCATACCAGCATACCTATTAGATTCTAAGTACCTATTATATAAATTATCATAATTATGAGGTCCTTAAACTTGGGGAATTAACTCCTACGAGAGTTTATTGTCCCATGGGGTCTAATTCATCACAGATTTGCAGTTAATCAGAGTGCATTATTAACCAGTTAATATTCTACTATTAAATAATAGAACTAAGCAGAAGCAGGAAGGTCTTGCAAACTGGCAAATCTATTAAAATTCTGAAAAAATGTCGTAGGTTCAAAGTTAGTAATTAACTTAAATTTTGCTCTGAATTATGTATAAAAGTAAACGTATAAAAATGTAAATATATAACACTTCACTACATAGTACAAAACAAAGTCGCTTTCTCTGTCCCTATTTCCCTATGTCCCTTTGTATGCTTAAATCTTTAAAACTACGCAACGGATTTTGATGCGGTTTTTTTTAATAGATAGAGTGATTCAAGAGGAAGGTTTGAGTATATAATTTTTTAGGTTTTAGACAAAGCGGGCGAAGCCGCGGGCGGTAAGCTAGTATTTTAATAATACATTACCATGATAAAACAGGAAATTTTAAACGCAACTGCAAGTTAAACATAACCACACCGTTCACACCTCACACACAATTTGATCTTAAGTGCTTTTATTTCATTGATAATATCATCAAGATATTTTCGACGTGTGTCAAATGATAATCTTACTTTACTCTCTCTCATAAAGAGATATTTGTATCAAACGTTAAATTTATATATATATATTTGACCAAAATATTAGGACTGCAAATATCGGCCCATTTTTTTATGTTACCTGCCTACCAGCAATATAACTACACTAATATAATAAAGAGAAAGGTTTGTATGTATATTTGTAAATAATAACAAATATAATTATCACAAAATACCTAAAATCAAAAATCACGTCTTCATTTTTTAAAAATCTATTATCCTTAAAAAGCTCTACATCTTTATTAAGGAACCTAGGATAGTAATTATTATATAGGTAATAATACTACAGCGATAAAACAAAAATAGTTGGTTCTCATTATTTAGTTAAGTAAAACCATAATCTATACTTATAATAAATCTGTAGAGAGGCCAATTCTGTACATGAAATATATTAAAAAAAAAACTATGGAGGGGTGATAAGGGATCGCTACTGATGCCAAAAATGCAATTAGTAAAATTTTTGTCTGTCTGTCTGTCTGTCTGTCTGTCTGTCTGTCTGTATATTCGTTATAGAAACAAAAACTACACGACGGATTTTAACGAAATTTGGCACAATTATTCTTCATACTCCTGGGCAGGTTATAGTATACTTTTTATTACGCTACGATCAATATGAGCAGAGCAGTGAAGGGAAATATTGGGAAAACGGGAGAAGTTACTCCATTTTTTAAGCTTCCGTCGCGTGTGCAGCCTTAATGGTTAAAGC
The DNA here is from genome assembly GCA_907164665.1 of Colias nastes. Lineage (NCBI taxonomy): Eukaryota > Metazoa > Arthropoda > Insecta > Lepidoptera > Pieridae > Colias > Colias nastes. Next base: position 5,105 of record CAJQZM010037554.1, on the reverse strand, counting down.
TACATAGAAATCATGTACGACAAAAATGTTCTTAAATTATTATTATTATATAAAAATAAATTCCTAGACAGCATATGTCTATCTTTTAAAATTGACTCACAATAACACGTGAAACTTCAATAGCTTAGCAATTCGGAGCTTTCTGATTATATTTGTCTACTCTTACGTTTACAACACTCTCACTCATCCCTAATTAAAAAAAGATAACATTATTACCTATTCAATAAAAAAAAAATCATGTAAATCGGTGTAGAAACACCAAAGTTATACATGAAATACGCTATAAGTCACCGCGCGTGAATACAGAATCATGCAGCCATAAGGATTATTTTTGTGTATCAGTTGCCGCGTTCGACGCGCTTCGCGGCGGGAGCTATAAAAAGGCGGCGGGTCCGCACCCGTTTCGCGTTGTCACGGCATCACGTGTGAACGGCTGAACCGATTTCGATAATTCTTTTTTTATTATATTCCTTGAAGTACGAGGATGGTTCTTATGTAGAGAAAACGTAAATATGTACCACGGGCGAAGCCGGGGCGGACCGCTAGTATTATAATAAATATAAATAAATATTCAGGACAATTTTCACACACGGCACGGTCCGATCCCATACTAAGCTTTAGTTATGGAAACCAGATGGCTGATAAACATACATATATAATTTTAAATAAATACTTATATAGATAATTAACGCCCAGACACAGAGCAAACATCTATGTTCATCACACAAATATTTACCCCGGGAGGGAATCGAACCCACGCGACCTCTGGCTTGGAAGGCAGGGCCACTACCAACCAAGCCAACCGGTCAGTCAAGTCATAATAAAACATTACTTACTTATAATATAGCTAGTATATATTTCACTTACCACTTATGTAAATCTTTCTTATTATTTGAGTAGCTAATTAAATATGAATTCAAAATTATAAATATTTAACTCTCACAACTAAATAAGTTCATTCTTCTCAACCAATTGATTAACATAAAATATTTGAAATTGGAGCGCCTCTGCGGGTTTTTTTTACGTTGCAGAAAAGGCAACGACCCTCCCGCATACAGCCAACGTCAAACGTGATTTTATGTTTTAACCGTTTTAACCATTTTCTATCGCCCAAATAAATGAAATATGTAATTATGAATAAAATTTAATATTAATTTTACTCAGAAATATTTATAGCCTAGTTTTTTAAAGATTAGCATTTAAAAATGTTAATACCGATTAATCGTAAAGAGTTAGACGACACTATTGCGGCTCGTATCATAGCTAACTTCACGTGTAACAAATCGCGGAGCAATTCCAATTTCAATCCAATGTTGTCGGTATGATTTTCAAGAGTACGAAAACACGTGACTGCAAAATTAACATTGGGATCGGATTGGTATTGAAATTAGGTTGAAGAGTAAGCATGCAGATGCTTTTTTCACAATATTATGATCATTTCGTTCTATTAAATCTTCCCTTGCTTTTATTATAAAATTGAGGATACCCTCTATAGATACTTACAGATTATTAAAGAGGAAGAACGAAACGGCTCGCGCGGGTTAAAAACAACACAAAAAAGTAGGTAGTCATTTTAGCACAGATTACTAAACAGCTATTAACGGTTATATAGAGACGAGATGAGACAAAATGAAAACGAATTTCATAATATAAATAAGTATGTCGGCGACGGATATGCGCTTTTTCCGTACCAAAAAGTGTTCAACGCGGCTATAGAAGCCTACATAATATAGAAATAGATATATAAACTTACTTCAAAGCATTCAACTCCTCAACCAGGGTCTGTGCGCTGACGTCATGACATTGAAATATATGCAGCTCCCGTCTCGAACCGCCCGGCGAGCCCCCACCAGTCTCCGGGGCCCCTACCACGAAGGCCAGCACATTGTTGTAGAGCTCAGCTGGTTCTGGTGATGTGAAGGCGGTGGGCGAATGCACCCAGGTCGCGGGGAAGCGCTCCATTATGGACTGTGGGGAAAGGGGGTAAGGTTCCGTTTAGGTTGTAGTGATGACTTACGTTAGATGCGTTTGTATATCAATGATGATCTTGGAATTTTGCCGATTGTGGCAATTAAATCAGAGATAACGTAGCATGCATAAAATATTTGAATTAGTGAATGTTTTTACTTGTCAATGTTTAATTAATATTAGGTAGTATTCCAAATGAAATAGTTACTCACTCCTGTTTCGTAATCCATCACAAGAACCCATTGTTCTTCTAAACATAGCTGCATCTTTTGACTCCATATACCTGGAAAATAACACCTTATTATAATTTTTGTCGTAGATAGGTATATTGTATATGTATTGTTATTTGTATGAACTATGATTAGGTACTGTTTATTAAAAATAAGTCACCATTGTTTCTAAAATACGAAGTAGAAATATTCAAAACGTATTCGAATACGACCCATATCAAAAAATAAACCAGATACCCACTTTTCCGAATTATAAATATCTAGCTTACCGCCCGCGGCTTCGCCCGCTTTGTCTAAAACCTAATAAATTATATACTAAAACCTTCCTCTTGAATCACGCTATCTATTAAAAAAAACCGCATCAAAAATCCGTTGCGTAGTTTTAAAGATTTAAGTATACAAAGGGACATAGGGACAGAGAAAGCGACTTTGTTTTATACTATGTAGTGACTTATCATGAATACCCTCAATTTGAAGCAGATTCATAATCAGGTTCATATTGGGTGTAAATGTATTTAAAATAAATTTTCGTATCCTACCTACACCTACCCACGTATATTTCTTTTTAAAGCATAAACTGTATAATTATGTGGTGCCGTTAGATTCGTGTTAATTCAGCGAGTGACAGTGTGACATAAATGATACATAATAATATTGTGATAGATTGTGTAGGACTAATTTTGCAGGAATAATATTCGCTTTCCAAAGGATAAACTTTAATCATTGACGGAGACGGCACCAAAGTCGTCAAGAATGACATAAAAGTGAGTTCTAAATAATCACTAATAAATAGTAGTTACGAATTACATTACAGTAATCTATGATAGTAGATTAAGTTAAATATTAGTTGTGCCCCACGATTTTACCCGCATTGTTCTGTTCCTAATGTTCTTAGCGTTATATATAGCACGGAACAAATTTTTCAAATAGGACCAGTAGATCCTGACATGAGCGCCATCAAGCAAACGAAAAAAAAACCCTTCAACTTTATAATTTATGTAATATGTTTTACTAGCTTTTCGCCCACCGCTTCGCCCGCTTTGTAAAGGAAAACCCGTATAGTTCCCGTTCTCGAGATTTTCGGGATAAAAACTATCCTAATTCTAGCTACCCTCTGTGTGTGCTTAATAGCATGAATATCGTTTCAGCAGTTTTTGCGTGAAGGAGTAACAAACAAGAAAACATACAAACTTTTGCATTTATAATATTACTATGATAAAAATCTCTTGACACCGTCTCTGCTGAGGAGCTTAAAATACTACCATTTGTCTTCTCCAGCTGCAGCAGCCTCCTCATGCCATCAGCAGGGTACACGATCCCCGTCTCCCTCGTGACCGTGAAGGTCGCCAGGTGTTCCAGCACATATACAGCTCGTCCTCGGAGACCTGCCAGCTGCTCGAATTCGTCCATCGCACGCGCTGCCTGGAATGAGAATAATAGCTGGTTAATATTGGTATTTGGTGATTGGTCGTATTTAAATGTTGCGAAAAGGATCGGGGTTCTTATTATTTAGATTTAAAACTATGTGTGACTATCAACCGCCTCCTTGGTACAGTGGTTGACGCGTGAGCGTAGAACTGAGGGGTCCTGGGTTCGATTCCCGGTGGAGACGAAGAAACAAAAATGTCTCGGTCTGGCAGGACACAGAAGGCTGATCACCTACTTGTCCCTAAAGAAAATCGATCAGTGAAACAGATGTACGCATAATGCATCTGCCCCTTACCCGAGTTGGGGACACGGGACTTCACTTTTATATGTATGAAAATTTCTTTTTCAAACGTTTTATTAGCTTCACCTCTATTTTTTTTAGATACCTAATATTTAACTTTATTATTTAGACTCGATTTTAATCCACTTTAAACGGACAGATTTAATTCAAACTTTGCACACATATCCAGGATCGGTGTCACTACAATAATTTCATAAGTTTATCTTAAAGCGTGTTTTGTAGTTTTTTAACAATATTATGTTATTTAGAATGAAAACAAAAATAATGTAACAAAGTGATATTAGTGTCTTTTAAACGAATTCGTCTATTTATCATTAGGTATCAAGACATAATATAATGTTACTAGTTAAGTATTATATATTGAAATAATAGCTTACCTGGGAGTCCCCCCCACGGGAGCGCCCCCCTGCGCTTGCTCCGCCACTCCGCATTGCCATTTCAATGTTGTACTACTTGCATTTTCAATTATATTCCTTTGGTTGTTATTCTGAAACGAAAAATAGATTTTGTTAGATTTTTCAAGTGAAATATCAAATTTTCATTATAAATTGAACTTGTATACCCGTTTAGTCATTTTGTCTGTTGGTCAACACGATTAGGTAAATACGAATGCAGATAATATCATCTTAGAAAGATGTAGCGTAGAATAAATTATTGATATCAAATAGGACATTATAAACGATTGACAGTTTGAAATTGAAATGGGTAAATAGGTTGTCACTACATAGTATGAAACAAAGTCGCTTTCTCTGTCCCCATGTCTATGTATGCTTAAATCTTTAAAACTACGCAACGGATTTTGATGCGGTTTTTTGAAGTGAAACTTCTTTATCGGGGTTGGAAAAAAATTTAGTGTAACATTTTTTCGTTACGCGTGACATTTTTCCGTTACGGCCATCTTTTTATTATCCCTACCACGCGTGATTCGACGTATTTCTGTAAAGTTGCATATAGTAAATTATTTTTTCAAAAAATAAGGTCATAAAGAAGTTTCACTTCTTACGTGTGTACACTAGTACACGCACACATTTACAGTTTTTAATAGATAGAGTGATTCAAGAGGAAGGTTTTATTAGTATATAATTTATCAGGTTTTAGACAAAGTGGGCGAAGCCGCGGGCGGTAAGCTAGTATAAAATGAAATGCATAACTCCTCACAGCTTGACTATAATATAGTA